>JAPYYS010000886.1:0-47108 GCA_030522525.1 Campopleginae sp. 14b
AAAAAAAAAAAAAAAAAAAAAAAAAAAAAAAAAAAAAAAAAAAAAAAAAAAAAACAAAAAAAACAAAAAAAAAAAAAAAAAAAAAAAAACAAAAAAAAAAAAAAAAAAAAAAAAAAAAAAAAAAAAAAAAAAAAAAAAAAAAAAAAAAAAGCTCTCAGCCCACTCGCTCTCGGTGATATTTACGAGGCAAGAGTTGCCATAGCGCAAGTAAATCTGGCCAGATACTGTCGGGTCTGATTGACCCATGAATCACTAAATTTTCACTTTTTTTTGTTAATTATAATTTTTGAACAAAAGACCCCGTAGCCCCGTCCTTTTATTTCTCGACTTGAAGTGATGAATGAGTCACTGAGCCTCGTCTCGATCTGCGATATATTTCCCGCAAGGAGAACGGAACAGCCGTCAGTCCTGATCCGTTCAGTACAATTGCCATCGAAAAAAAATGGTAGAATTAGTGCTAATTAATGGAGAGAATAATAAACAAAAGCCACATGTCGTATAGCCTTTCAGGTCATCGTTTCTTCCTTCTGGCCATGAATAATTCACGAGTAACACGAAGCCTTAAACTTGCAGACTCGCGATTGAATGAAACACTCTTTTCAAATCGCCTTTCAAGAGGATTAAAAAATAAATGCTGTAGAAAATCATGCAGAGCTTTTCGTCATGATCATCTTTCGCATTAAATATTCGCAGCATCCCGAGAAATTGTCGTTCGATGTCCCGACACTGGAAAGTAAATTTAGTTGGAAAAGATCTATATTTTGGTTTTTTTTTGTTCAATGACAAAAATTTTGTCATTGCAGCGCGAAATATTGAAGAAATTTCGTAAATTTATCGGACAGCTTCGTTAGAAATAAAAAATATTGTCAAAATAACGAAAGTTTCGAAATAATAAATAAATATTTATTTGACCGATTTCAACAAAATATCGACGTTTTTTGAAAGAATTTTATTTTCAGTAGATTACTATTGTCTGCAACTTTAATCTACGCCTCCATCCAGAACCTAAAACGATTCATATTCCTCGATATTTCGACTCCAATAATTCAGGTATTAAAGGGACGTTTGCTCTGTAGGAAAATAATAAACAAGGAATACAAGCCTCGTGCATTTTCTCTTGTACGTAACGGTAATACGTAACTAACGAGTGCAAAGACTCGATGGAAACGAAGTGAACCGCGGGTAAACAAGGATCATGGTATAGTCGCGTTTGTAAATGTGTAGCATTGTCGGAGGCGGGTGACGTAACGTTAGCGGCAACGCTTCGAACCTCGCTAATTAACCGTTATTCCAATTTATTACGTAGTTTTGCACCTCCGGGCTATAGAGACAATCGATATATAAATATCACGGATGAGCTAGAGCAGCGAGCAATTTGCCGGTCCACACAATTCCTATCACGTGTCTTTCTCATCGTGACAACGAATCACCCTCCCATTTTTCACGCTGAACGGCTCGTTTGATTCTCCCTCTGTCACGCACTCCTATTTCCACCGTCACGTTTCGCCCTTTGCGACATTCTTTTCTCTGTTTCTACCCAATTCCATTTTTAAAAAAATTCGAAACCGGCAATTTGTATCCGCAGCGTTTAATCAGCTTCCTCGCCATTTTTGTTTCCCTGTTCGTTCTTTCGTTCTCGACTCTTTTGACTTGCTGTTATCAGAATTTTTCCTACACTGAGAAAACAGTTTATTCTTAATCAATAAATATATTCAGTTGGGACTTGTACTCAAACATTTATGAACTTTTATGAAATTTGTTGATGGTCAAAAAATATCTTTGTTATCACGATCTAATTACATACACCCAGAAAAAAGATTTATTAAAAAGCATTAAAAGAGTATGTTTAGAAAAAATTTCTTTCAATTCAAGACTTATTTATTGAATCCCAAGAAATATTTCTTCTTTTCAAACAATGAGGTTCATTTCAAATAAATATAAAATTTTATTCAAATAAATACGTTGTTTTTAAATAAATGCCACATTTATTACGTTCATATACAATAATTTCATTTTATTTTGAATAATTCCGAAGATTTATATATGAAATGAATCAAATTATTTAGAACAAATGAATGCCTATTAGGTTGGCATTTAAATGAATTAATTTCTTTCAATTGAATAGATTTTATTGATTTTTAATACATCTTTTTTGGTCATCAAATTCATTTGCTTTTAAGAAAGGTTACGTATTAGCAAATGATTCATTCATTAACTATTAATGAATGTTTATTTCAGACCATCGTCGGAGGCTCAGATAAATGATTCATTAACTGTTCAAAAAGTGATTTTGTTCAAAGTGATTTCGGTTTCTTGATCCCAAAACGATGCACTTATCGAAATTCTGTTTCCTCACGGTCACGAAGACTTCCGGTTGACTTCGTTGGAAAAATGATTACCGGACGATGGTGACGTTAATTTTGCAATTAGATTATTGCGTTATGAATTAATTTACTTTTAATCAAATATTCATCAACCCCGGCTGCGGTACTCTGAGTTTAAATTCAATTATCAACAAGTTATTGACCAACGGAGAGCAGTGTTCAATCGATTCTCCGATAATCGACTTGTTTTGGGGTGTGTTATTCGATTTAGTTGGTAAATCGATTACTGCAAAATTAAAAAGCACACAAAAAAGGGTCGTCTTAACTCCCAATTAGTATATTGTAAATATTTGACTCGATTATTCTTTTGTTTGCAAATAAACAACAGTTCAATTTACACTTTTGTCGATCGAACATCTGTGCTGGGATTCAGGCTAATTGGCATCTGTTTCTCTCACGACCATGTGCAGCTTCGCTTATATTATAATAATCGTGTCTTCATATTTCGTTACATATTCAGGATGACACACTGAGAAAACGATTTATTCATATGTACCAGGATTTTTTAACTGCTAACGAATGTAAAGTTGGTTGAGCGAAATAAATTTTTTTCAACAGTTAATGAATCATTTATTTAAGCCTCTCGCGATTATCTGAACTAAACATTTCGTAATAGTTATTAAATTAATCATTTATCAAAACATAACCTTTCTTGATACCATAATAATTTGATGACCATAAATATCTACTGAGTTGAGAGAAATAAAAGCGATCGATAAAATCATTATTTTCAGGGAAATGCAATGCCAATTAAATTTGATCGTAATAACGAAGACATTTTGTGAGCATTAACAAATTTTGTAACAGTTAATGAATGTTCCAGTAAAAGAACCAACTAAAAACATTTCTTTATCATAAAAAATATATTATTATTATTATTATTATTGCAAATTATATTGTATATATATATATATAAGTATAAATTATAAATAATAACGATAAAAAACAATTCAAAAATATTATAAAAAAACTGTTTTCTCAATGCAGAGGTTACGGCACGAAGAGAAATATTATGAGTATCATTCACATATGTGGTACAATGAAGGAATGCTCCGAAGTCATGATGCTGAAGTTTGCCAATGTTCGGATGGAACGAAAAATCATGATTCTATTAATAATTTATTTAACAATTGAAATGATGCCAATATTTCAAGCCGGTATATTTTTCCGGCGCGAAAAACCAATCCTTTTATAATGGAAATTTGATTGTGAATATAAATAATGGACTTTGGCAAACAAATAACGAATTTCGTTGCATTTCAACGATGCAAATTTCAAAATCATCGGTAGTCTTTGGGTTTGTCCCAATTTTTTTAGGAACTCGAATTCTCGTTGTCGATTCCACCGATCGAGTTGTGATCCACGCGGCAGTTACGTTTATCAAATTTCTTTCCACAATCTTCTCTCTTCTTAGCGTAATAAAGCCGCAACGGGACTTGATACGTTCAAGTGCTAATTGCATCCGGTACGGCATGCCGCTCGCTCGGGTATACGTCGGAACATGTGCCACGAAGAAATTGTATTAAACCCGATGAATGTTTGTTTATCAGACGTAACAACATTTCAAACTTTATATATGAGTAAAGTCAATAATTCCCGAGCGCAAATGTAACGTCACCGACATACCAAATGACTTTATTTCATGCGTACGGTTTCACCTGCACATGTTCACGGTGCCATAAATCTCTGGGATTTAAAACTGTAAATATACGTTTATACCAAGAATTTTCACTGAACTATCGCATGTGCAAGACTTTACGAATGTCATAAAAAAACTGACAGAGTCGTAGGAGTTTCATATCGAAATAAAAAAACGCGATTGCATCGTTCGAATGCAATGACATTTTTGTCCTCATTTTGTCATACTTTTCGAGCATTTTACTGGGCGCATTCCATTTTTATCTTCCTGACTGAGCCTCGAAAAGATTCTTGCTTTTGTAAAAAGGGAAATTTGTGACAAATTGTGGGGGAACAGCGAACGAATCGAAATTGTTATTTTTTTGGGAAATGCGGACTACACTGAGAAATTCATTTATTTATATGTACCAGGATTTGTTAACTGGTAACAAGTGTAAAGTTGGATACCGCGAAATGAATGTTTTTTTAACAGTTAATTATTCATTTGCTTTAGGTTTATTTCATAAAACATAATCTTTCTTGATAGCAAATGAATTTTATGACCATAAACATCTACTAAGTTAAGGGAAATAAAACAAATCATTATCTTCAAGGAAATGCTATGCCTATGCAATTTGATTGTGATAACAAAGATATTTTTTGACCACTAACCAATTTTGGAACAGTTAACGAATGTTTGAGTAAAAGTACCAAGAAATATATTTAATATTTCTTTATTATAAATGAACTGTTTCCTGAGTGTACGATTTGTAATTAAGGATATTCTCCACTCGGTTTCATTGGTTTGAGGAAAAAAAACGCTTCGTATATAAAAATTAATTAGTGTTGAGTTTTCGCCTTATTTTTCGAGTGGCTCGTTTGACTTCTTTCTGCGTTGTCAAGTTCCGGGGAGTCGTGGAGTTGTTAATTTGATTAAAAATTAGTAGCAGCTCGTGAGAAAGCTGATAACTTTTTAGCGTTGTGGCGTTCATCAGCCGAGGTTCCCCAGAGTATATGCTCGTGGGCAAAGTCCATGGAAGCGAGTCCTTTCAACTTTGCGTCGCATAAGGAGGACACGTGAGTTTTCGTTGATAGAGCGATCTTGAATTTTCCGCTAGTTTCAGGTTTAGTGACCTGGATACTCGGAGGGTAGTTTTTTTTTTTTTTTTGCTCCAGATTGCGGCCAGGAACTTGGGGTATTTTCGTCGCGCTCCGTGGAATTTCCGAGATTCCGGAACGCAGACACAACTCTGCTGGAGATTCTGCTACATTCTGTCAGGGCGTTCAAAGCACGTCGATAAAAATATTTCAACTCAGTCAGGGCTCCAAAAACATTCGTCGGTGAAACCTCGAAAACGGCCGAAAGCCTTTTTCTTGACGATCTCGTTCCGCGCCAGGGAGCAAAAATATAGAAACGAAATTACAAACATCAAATTATAAAAAATGATTCGATTTTAAATCGAACAGATCTAATTAAAATTATTAAACAAAGTTTCCCTCCATCTTATTAAAAGAATAAAAAATTATTATTAGAAATGATATTAAAATTACTAAGTATTACATTAGAAAATTATTATTAAAATTATTTTAAAAAATTATTAAAATGTAATTAGGCGATTATGAGAAAAAACACAGAGTTTTCAATAACGTTGAAGTTTGTAGCGTCACAATGCAACGGAATTAGCGAATGAATTCTATTTTTTCCGAAGCAGAGCCAAAAATAGAACTGCAGTATCGATATACGAAAATTTTAGCAAATGAAATATGAAATGTCAAAGAAATATTGAGGCGATTTTAAAAATCCAAAAAAAATGGTGAATGGATTAAATATGCATCGTTGCACTCCAACGATGCAAACTTCAATATCGTACTTTCAAGTAGAACTTTAACCGGAAAATAGTTATAACTGCGGAATAAAGATTATTTTCCAAATGACAAAACAAAAAAGTAGCAACTTGAATGATATTAAAAAAAACGTAAATTTATGATGCTGCAGCTCGCAACGTTGGAATGCAACCAAAAATATTTATTTATATTGATCATTCGTTTAATTTTTCAAATGAACTAAATATTTTTCAAATGATCCGAATATTTTTCGATGTATTCGCTATATCATATCGATATATTTCGATCTGGAGAAAAAAACCGATCGTTTCATCATTAAAATTTAATTATTAATTTAAATATCGAGCTTTGTCAAAGGGAAAACCGAATTTCGTTGCATTCCAACGATGCAAATTTCAACTTCAAGTAAATTTGCTATCCCAACTCATTGACTGTAAAAAAACTTGAATAAATTTCTATGAAATACGAATAATCGATTGTTTATGTGCATTAGAGTGTGAATATGATAATACGATGATTTAAAACATCGCGCAGTTGCACTCTCGTGCAACACAGAAAATGGAAATAGTCGAAAAATTACATGAATCGAATTGCACTGAGGACTACGAGGATACCCGAATCAGTTGTTACGGCGTCTCGTCCCCATTCCGTCGTGTGACGAAAATCGCATTTGCGCCTGGCGTGCCACTGGAACATTCTCTACTGCCTATATACACATATCGACTGTTCCTATTCCGCCTTACAACCGATCCATAGAGAGAACAAGAGAGAGAAACCGAGCGAGAAACTTGCAGCTCTATAACAGCGGCGGGCTGGTCCGCGTAACTGCAGCGGCAATAGAAATTCTCCGTACAGGCTGTAACAAAATTGCCGTGAATCCATTCCAAAACCATTTTTTATGAACTGAATTGAACTTCTGGGATGATTTTGCAATCGCTACAAAAAAAAATAATAATTTTTTAAAAATCCAGCACAAAAAAATATTTAAAAAAATCCTCCCTGTCGTTTTGTGACTTTTTTTTTTTTTTTAAGAATTTCGGATTGCAGTGCTCTGTGGAGGAACGAGTACAAGCGAACCGGTAAGATTGGAAGAATACACCAATACGGTGCGCGACACCAGTTCACATATGTACACCGAGCTTTTGGTCGATATTAGGCTCGCAGTGTATAATCCTGCGCCTTCTGCGGTTCTCACGTATGTTCAAATAGAACATCCTCCGCGTATAAATATATAAAGGCGTCTTGGTCGCAGTCACGTCCTTCGTTCCTTCAGAATTCTCAGACAGCGAGGCTGGCATTAATACGGGATACGAATAACCGCGGACAAATGTTTAAGCTACGTGTTGGATTAGACGTGCAAATTCGCAATCATATAAATTATAGCATGTTTCATCAACAGAAGTTATTAAGAAGGATCACCACTCATCTATTCGCCGTTGGTTTATTCACTTCGCTATCGAGCTCCCAACACCGCGAGTTCATTCAAATTTGTACAGTGTACACTAATTAAACGAATTATTCAACGACGCTGAAGTTTGGGTTTTTAAAGATCTACAGAGAAAATCGATACGAAAATCGTCATGATTTTTGAAATTGAACAAAAAATAAATTCAAAAAATGTTTTTTTCGTTGGAGCTCGACATTGCGAACTGGAGTGTCATTTTATTTATATACCAGGATTTCTTAACTGCTAATAAATGTAAAATTGGATTGCGAAAAAAAAGTTTTTTTAACAGGTAATGAATTATTTATTTGAATCTCTCGCTATTGTCTGAAACAAGCATTTGTTGATAGTTAATTATGACTATAAAGATCTACTGAGTTGAGGGTAATAAAAACGATCGAACAAATCATTATCTTCAAGGAAATGCTATGCCTACGAAATTTGATTGTCATAACAAAGATATTTTTCGACCATTAACAAATTTAGTAACAGTTGATGAGTGTTTGAGTAAAAGCACCAACCAAATATATTTCTTTATTATGAATAAACTGTTTTCTCAGTGTAATAAATTTTTAAAAGGTACAAAATTACTCGCTCGATTTCACTCGATCGAGCCGTGACATTTCATGGGAGACACTCCCAGAGTTTTTATCCCCTCTTAACCTTGATTTTTCATCCCCCGACGACCGTGAACCTCAAGAATTTCTTGAGTACATATTCTGACACGCAAAGCCAATACGAACGTGCTACTTCTCTTGATAGTTATAACGATCAAGAGTTTGCTAAATTTCCGATACATTAGCCGAAGGTTCATGAATTGTGCACACTCCCTTTTATACGATGTTGAAATTTTTCCAAAGCCATTCGGGCGGTTCAGGGTCTGGTATAATTGGGAAAATTCAAAGGAAAATATTTCCAAGAGCCCGAAAATTCAACGTTCTTCGTAATTGGCCCTCTCGTGTTCACTGACACGAACCATCGTCCATTGCTCACGCAGTCATCGTCACCTCACTCATCATCCAGTCCCTCGCCGGCCCTGCTTCGCTGCTCCTCGCCTCGTTGTTGTTATTTCCAGTCCTCTGTGTGGACTCTGGGTAAACGCAGATTTCTGGGTGTCCGTTGGTATGGCTCTTCCTGTAGGAGACAACGGATGGAGTGCCTGACGATGTAGCTTCGTTGAAAATTGCTCCGACAAGCTTTGCACAATCCTGAATGAGTTTCCACTCTGACGTTCCTGGGACAGCAACTACCAGAAAATTGTTGGTTTAGATGATAGGCAAAGACAGAAGAACCAGAGGGTTGTACGTAGCCCAACGATGCTCGGGGTAGAAAGAGCAGACGCCGAAGGGAAATGACGGTCCCATCGATCTACTCCGAAGGTTCTACTCCGAAGACCAGATGAGGCTTCTCTATCTCGCTAGACCTTCCTCCAGCTCTATACGCGGCCAGCCAGGTTAGACGTAAACCTCAAGCCAGAGAGGGATATGTGCTATGATATGCAATACAGAAAAGCCTTTCCTCCTGGGGCAATGGAAGCCAACCGCAGCAATTGGATACCTGAAATTGTTTAGTGAGGGACGACGATGCTCAGCTGTGGCGAGCTGGCTGGGTTCCTGGGCTGTGATTACAGCTGCAAAATTAGAAATTTCTAGAACCAACCGATCCCATGGCATATCCTTCAATTTTAAGACACGGGTATTGCACACATGCCCTTCATTTTACGAAAATGAATGAATTTTCCAAATTTCATTAAATTCTTGTCATTTCAAATTTTCCTGTCTTTTTAATTTGGCAACATTGTTGTGTGTAGCCACTCTCCTCAATCATGAGATTTCTCTCAATCTCCAGATGAAATAAGTCGAAAAGTAATGATCAGGTTGGATACTGTGTACCCAAATCTAAGAAGTGTTGGATTCATTTCCCAGTCAAGCGTTCGTATATATTTTCATTATTTGTTTAAATTATAAATTGAAGCACGATTGATTACTTCCCTTTTTGATTGCTTTTTGATCTCCATGATTTATTTTCATTCATTCCGAAAAAGTTCCTCGATGTATTCACACAATTCAAAATAAAACCCCAAAATGAAACCCAACATGGAGTCCTGCACATTTCCTTGGCCCTCTTCTACTCCCTCAACATGGACTTCTCAATATTCAGGACAAAACGTTATATGGTGACAAGTAGCAAGCTTGGCCATTTTACAGTGGTCGTTGATTTTCAACTGAGACGTTGGAGTTGTTACCGTGTGGAACTATAAATCGTGGGATTGTTGTTAAATTCAGTCACATTCATGGTGCCCATTCGTGGACGTTGAGATGAAGCAACTTGAGAAAATGTATCGAACGTGACTAGATTTATTGTACGTGTCTGGCAGATGCTATACTTCATCGACATATTGGCCTGGCAGTGAAACATGCGACAGAGCTAATACGACCTATACCATACGCTCTGTGAAATTTATACCTGCAACAGTGTCCTAGCCTGTTTGGAAGTTTGTTATAATTTCAGACTTTGGTATCTGTATTATGTATCGTTATACGTGCTTGGTTGGGGGCTTCACGTGAACGAGCTTTCTCTTGCAGAGATCGATTCTCTTTGGGATATCGTGGGATGTATAGTAGAGCGTGCATATACCTTCCAGCAAATTGAATCAGCCTCGTTCGTCATAACCTTGTCAATAATCGCTACACTGTACGTGGCCAATGGGATATCCTATTTGGCAAGCAACAGCAATTTGTCAACCGACTGTACGACCGATCGCTGGGCAGGAACTCTCGAATTCATATCATGAACATTTTCCTCGGAATAAAAGGAACCAAGGGTTTACGGAGGATCTAAGATTTGTAGAAACTTTGACTCTGTCCAATTGTTAGGCGCGCAGGGATCAGGGAGTTCCATATAGCTGTTGGTAATTATTTTTGTTATCGAAACGATCACCGTTGGCGCTATTGTTGCTGTTGGGAAATTAACGCGTGCGTCGAAGGCAGCGTAAGCTATTGAGTAATCTATAAAGAAAGTTAAGAGTCAAGATTCGAGCGCGGATGTCTACGTAATAATGTTGAGGAGCGATCGACGGTATTGTTGATATAATTCTAATTGATTTTGCTTCAGTTCACTTGCGTTAACTCGAATATCTTCGTGGCACAAAGGACTATAGCTGAATGTTTGCATGTTATAATGGCGAATTTATAATATTGCGAAGAATGTGCCAACATAATTGTGCAGTCGTGTGTTAAATTTGACACTGTTGAGTACACAATTATGCATTATAGAAGCTTCACAAAAAATATCTGATGCTAAAAAATATGGCAGTAATTCATGGTACAAAAAAAAACAGTTTATTTATAATAAAGAAATATATTTAGTCGGTACTTTTACTCAAACATTCATTAACCATTACTAAATTTGGTAACGGGTAAAAAATACCTTTTTTAGCACGATCGAGTTTCATAGCCATAGCAGTTCCTTGAAGATGATGATTTGGTCGATCGCTTTTATTTCCCTTAACTCAGTAGATCTTTATGGCCATCAAATTCATTTGTTATCAACAAAGGTTACGTTTTATCAAATTATTCATTTATTAACAATTAACATATGTTTATTTCGGACAATCACGAGAGGCTCAAATAAATGATTCATTAATCTGTAGACACTACACTCCTTTTGAGGTTACGCGCTCACCACACTGGTGCAAATTTGCACTTGGACTTTTCAAAATAGTATTTCTCCGATGAAGGCATGAAATTGATCTTGAAACCATACTTTTTAGGGGTAAAATATCCCGAGTAATCGATTGCAATGATTTTGAAAATGAAAAAATGAAATTTTATAGTCGAAAAATGGCTAGGTGAAGGGAAGGAATTTTGAAAACCTGTTACACTTGAAATTTTCGTGGGTCACTTGCACCAGTGTGGTGCAAGTTTACATTTTTTAGCAGTTAACAAATCCTGGTACATAAAAATAAATCGTTTTTCCAGTATACGAAGAGGAATTTGCTTACTAATTTATCCGGGAATATGCGGCAGCTATGAATTCTTTGGTACATCGTTCGCTGGTATAGCAACATGTCGATCGTGTCCCGGATCGCTGCCCCCGTGCAATGGTTATTTGTTTTTTTTTTTTTTTAAATTCTCTTTCGCACCTTTCTCGATCGTTCGAGCAGCACACAAAGCGTGGCGAAGGAAGGTGGTGGTGGCACCTTCCGGGATTTCTATTTATAGAAGACGCAGCTCGTGTGTCTTGGGTGCACCTGAATGAATGAGTCGGTTCGATCGTTCTCTTCTACATATTCTCGTCGTTGCCGTCCTCCTCGACGTCGTCGTTGTCGTTGTTTTTGTGGCTCTCGCTGAAAAAACAGGTTCTCTTGTTGCGATCAGGTTTACGACGAGTTCTCCACTGCTTTCTATCTTTCTCTCTCTCTCCCTCTCACTCACCCCCTGCTTTAAACTTCCTTACGCCTCAGACTCGGCTGCATTAATTTCGCTCCGTTTGTTGCCAGTCAATCTGCTCAATCGCGCATGCAAGAAACTTCTTCCACGTCGAATTCCTCGCCTCCTTGTTTCTGCGTACTGCAGATCAACTCCCAACTTTTAACAGACTTTGTATCGCCGGGGAACCTTGACAACATCATTTACAATAAGATATTTCCACCTGCGCGAGATTCACCCTTCCGATTTTTGACTCTTTGCTCGATTTCAATCTCTAAAACAATCATCATCAATTTTCCAATTGCTTTTTTTTTCATCCACAAACTCGTCTTATCCAGAGACTTCGAAGCTGCTATCTTAATCGGTTCTCGATGTTCTAACATCAATTCTCCACATCTGCGTGGCGAATTGCCACGGCATCATTACCAGCGAACCTCATATGGACCAATTTCGATATATTTTACTTTTTACTCATGGATTATCAATTCCATTGGAATGCCGATTGCCAATGCGCAATTTACATTCCAAATCTACGATCACATTCCTTCTCCTACATTCTACGATGTTGAATCTATTTCTGAACTTTAGCTCCTCTCCTCACTAGAGAATCTTTACCCTTGAATTTAATGTCCCTCGACTTTCTCTCTAAATTTCTATCCCATTCGACAACTACGTTCATGAAAAATTCTTCTAACCCAATTTTGCTCAATTTTATCAATATTTCACCAGACCTTTGACCTTTGCCATCATATAGTGCACTTTGAGATTTTCCGAGTTGGTGACTGCGAATCTGACCTCGAAATTTCGAAACCCACAGACACCACACCGGTGCAAATTTGCACTGACGAAAATTTCAAGTGTAACATGTTTTCAAAATCGTTTTCTCCGGTTTAACCGTTTTTTCACAATAAAATCACATTTTTCAAATGTCAAAATCATTGCAATCGATTATTCAGGTTATTTGACCCCTAAAAAGTATGGTTTCAAGATTAATTTAATGCATTCATCGGAGGAATACAAAATTTTGAAAAGTCGAGTGCAAATTTGCGACAGTGTGGTCAGTGCGTGACCTCAAAGGTTGTCTACCGTTTAATATCTATTTTTTCTTAATTTAACGAAAAATTTAATGAAGATATTGTTTTTATGTTTCAGGTGAGTACTTGTCCTCCATAATATGCAATATTTCGTGTTATTCGTCGTTATATTCAACGTAGCTATGAAAGTACGAATTCGTGAGTAATATATAACTTTTATTTCAACGCTTGCAATATGCATTTTTTCCCGTTTCGTTAGTCTGTAGATAATATTTTTTTCGAACATTCATTCGTTCGTTAATGCAGTTCAGGCTTTCTTTGGTACTCTTTGGTAATGAATATTAGCCCGAGCCCAGGCTCAGTGCGGGAATAATGAGAGCTCTTCATTTTTTATCATAGGCTTTTATTGAAATTCTGGAGAATTAATCTCTCGCTGGTAATGACGTTGTAAACAAATAGGGCATGAAAATAAATGCGACCTACCGGAAGTCCATTTTAAATAAATATAAAATTCTATTAAAACAAATATGTTACTTCAAATAAATGACGTATTTATTACGTTCAAGTAAAATTTCAATTTATTTTGAATAATTCAGAAGATTTATATATTGAATAAATCAAATTATTTGGAAGGAATAAATGTCTATTAGGTTGGTATTTAAATTAATTAGTTCTTTCCAATTAAATAACTTTCAATGATTTTTAATAAATCTTTTTTCTGGGTGCATCCGATTTGCGAATCTATCGATTCGAACAGCGTAATCGAGTGACCCATGGATCGTGTGCTTCTGTACGGTACCAAGCACACTGGAATGGGAGCAAAAAATCTAACATATAAATAAATTCAAACGAACGAGGCGAATAGAACTGGAACAGTTTGGCACGATCGGTTTATCAAAGCAGTTGGTGTTTATCCTCCGGACAAATATTTTCTCCTGATATTTATACATTTAGTTTAAAAATAATATCCGCAATGATATTAATAATGACGTGCGCTAATTGATAAATTCGTTAGTTCGAGAATAACGTTCGATGGTGATGAAGTTTGCATCGTTTTCTTTATTCATCAGCTGAGCTCATAATTATTATGAAATTTTTCATCTGGACAATAAAATGATTTTCTCTGGCGAACCAAAAATTCAATGGACTCGAAAAATTAGCACGATTTTTAAAATTCAATAAATAATTAATGGAAAAAATATTTTTTGCTGCAAACTTCAGAATCATCACGTTCGTACAACATTTTGTGCTTCGGTCAATCGCGCTGATTGAACGATTTCCAATGAATATCGAATGAGAGAATCCGCGGTGACGATTATCGCGGATGGAAATTCATCATTTTGTAAAAATGATTTTTAAGTGGATGCTTAAGTCGCGGAGCGCTTCAGCGAATGGGATCCAACAATTTGGTGATTTAAATTGAGTACATATCGACCTAGATTCGAAGGCTCGATCTACGAAAGCTCGAAATGAAGTTGTAAATGTAAAATCCAATATAAAACGCGATAACACGTAAATCGTATTTCCCACGAATATAAACGCACAGTTATTCGCAGTCCGGAATATTGCTGATGATAATAATAATCCGATTCATCTTTACCCGATGGAAAATACCGTCCATTTATATGTTCGACGGATGTGATTTTTTCACGTCGGCTTATCATCGAATACCATGTTTTTAGCCACTCGTTATCATCTCGGATTAAAGTGATTATACTTTTTTATTATCCTCGGAAAATTTGACAAAGCACAAACGATTTATTAACGCTCCACGTATCTAAAACAATACGAAATTCCAGGGGGTCAGAATCGAGCATATCGTCATGCGAAAAGTTGAGTCCAATGCGAAAGTTAATGAAAATACAGATTTTTAACGCGTTCGTCGCGATACTGAAATTTCGAATGATATTTTGTTTATGAAAATCATTATCGGAGAAAAAAAAGCACGTACAATTTTCGTGGCAATTTCACGCTAAAAACGATCAACATTAATACGTTAAAATTGTTTTGTTTTCGATCTTTTCTGGGGTTTGTAAACCGTCGTAAATCTATAGTTTACACGAAGATCGAGATATTCTGGGATCGCTGGGAACGGAGTTGAATCCGAGTTAACCCGTTGCATACTGGTGCAAATGTGCACCCACAAAAATGTCAAGTGTAACAGGTTTTCAAAATTCCTTCCTTCAATTTGGCCATTTTTAGAACATAAAATTTCATTTTTTAATTTTCAAAATCATTGCAATCGATTACTCAGGATATTTTACCCCTAAAAAGTATGGTTTCAAGATCAATTTGATGCCTTCATCGGAGAAATACTATTTTGAAAAGTCCAAGTGCAAATTTGCACCAGTGTGGTGAGCGGGTAACCTCAAAAGGAGTGTGGTGTCTACGGGTTAAAAACGCGTTTGAGCAAGTGAGCACAGGTTTTCGAAACTCGTAAACAATCGAAGCGGTAAATAAGAAGAAAGTGTGGAAAAGGTTAAAAATAATGAATTAATGAGACTGCATGAATTAATAAGTTGAAGCAAATTAAGGCGGGAGTGAAAGAATGATTTACGGAGCGAATGAAATGATCATTTATGTTGGAGGCTAATAAAAAAATCGTTTGGCTTTTAATTTATTTGAAAATGGTTTTCTGCTGCTGGGCGCGAGTTTAAAAATGATTTTAACCTTGAACTCTTTCCTCGTTGGAGAAAGAATGAGCGTCGATACAAGCCAGCAGTTTTGAGAAAAGGGCGTGTCGATTAATCTTTCGCGAAATATCGCGCTCGGCGGTGCTAAGGGATTCGTGTGCCCAGCAACTTCGCGCTATATATATATCGACACAATACAATCTTACAAAAATCCACGAGGGAGTTAGCAAAGGCGTATATATACATATTGGCAAGTCAGTTACAGGTTTCGCTCGAGAAAACCACCGAGGACCTTGACAAGTGCTCCACTTATATCGGCAAAGGTCTGTCGAGAGACGAGACGAGAGCGCTCTCCGTCGTTTTTAATCGCGCTGCGATTCGAACAGCATCCAGCTTGCCATTTTTTTTCTGCTTTAATATTTCTTTCTCTTTTCTTCTTCCATCTCATTTCGCTCTCTTTAAACTCTCAGCAACGACGTACAATGTTGCCTGACAGCTAATTAAAAAAATGTCATCATTTAAAATCTCATTCCGATAACGAGGGACTCCATTAAGCATTTTTTTACATACAATCGCTGAAGTGAGCGACAAGATTTTATATCATTTTTTAATTTGGGCCAAAAAATTTTACGTTTCTACTTATTCATTCAACAATCTATCGTCGATGGAAAAATTAAGTTGGTCTAAATCAAATCAATTAATTTATTATTCAATTAATAACTATTAATTCAACGAATAAATTTTTTTATATTTCTTTAAAAATTATTCCATAATTGAATGAAATAATGGAATAATAATAATGAAAATATAATAATAATAATCATGCAATAAAAATTAATTCATTCATTTATTACATCAATAATTATTAATTTGATAAATAAATGAATTGATAATTAATTAATTTAGTATTTAATTTATAAAATGATTTTATAATTAAATTGAAAATTAATTATTCATAATAGTAATAAAAATGATAAATTAATAATTGAAAATAAAAATTGATGAAATTTTTCTCACAAACGCATTTGTTTCTCAAGAGCACATGCGGATTTTTTATGATGTTTCGACCATAAAAAATCGTGGATCCAGTTATATTGTAATGTTAGCTTTTACTTTGATTGAGAAATTTATTTTGATCGTGGGGAAAAATCTCTCGGATCTTTTCTACGAGAGTGAACATTCTTTAGGTGCATTTTCTTATTAAAAAGTAGGAACGTTTACGATGTGAGTTATTTGGAAATTTTTCCTCACCATCGTCGTGTACAGAGATGCCAGAGATATTGAAAATAAAAAAAGCATTGTCCTCTGTTTTATTAATTTCTTGCATTTTTCAATAAGCTAACAAAAAAACGAGAAAAAAAATGCATTGTCTTTGCCTTCGCTCGACGAGGTCGCGGTGCCTTCTCTTCCTCTTGCTTCCTATTTTCGTTTATTTCTCGTATCATTCCCTCTCGATCCCTTTTCCATTGTTTTTCTTTTTACGAGCTCCATCGCTTTATTGCTGTTGCTGATTGCGCACATTCCACTATTTTCACATGAACGGAATATGTCTGCTTTTTTTTTCTCTTTAAAGTCACAAATAATTCACATCTGCTCACGTCTCCCGTAAACACGACGCTATATACGTCGAATACGGGAACAAGAATATCAAATCAAACCATAGAGCCTCTATGGTAGAGGATCTTAGGCACGTCCCACAGTACACTGGAAGTTAGGTTGCAGCGAAATATACAAATCAAACTTGGAAGACTCGATGCGCAATACACTGAGACAACAGTTTGCCTAACTGTATCGGGTTAGCAGTTAACAAATGTTAACTGCTAACAAATGTAAAGTTGGATACAGCGAAATAAATGTTTTTCAACAGCTAATTAATCATTTATTCGAGCCTCTCACGATTGTCTTAAATAAACATTTGTTAATAGTTAATAAATGAGTAATTTGATAAAACGTAACCTTTCTCGATAGCAAATGAATTTGATGACCATAAATATCTACTGAGTTGAGGGAAAGAGAAGCGATCGAACAAATCATTATCTTCAAGGAAATGCTATGCTTATGAAATTTGATCGTGGTAACAAAAATATTTTTTGACCATTAACAAATTTTGCAACGGTTCATGAATGTTTGAGTCAAAGTATCAACTAAATATATTTCTTTTTTTTTCATAAATAAACTGTTTTCTCAGTGTGCCGAATAGAAATTTCAGTCGATCACATCGCGACCCTATAACAATCACATTCCTTTGCATTCCATGACTTGAGAGATTCAAATTTGTATCACCACCTAAAAGTCATGCTCCGAATGATATCAAATAGTGAGCGATAGACCTTGAGATTTTGGTCGTAGTTCACGGAAAAGTTTGAAAAATTCTATCGTAGTTGAAAAAAAAATCCAAATTTCGCATCGAAAAAAAATGAAATATGATTCTTGACAACGTTTCATTCGACCATGAACATTTCCACAAGAATCTTATTTCCTGATGTGTGAAGAGCGATCGAATGGAATGACAAAAACAGAATCCTGGCGCTAAAGTCGCTTATCCGTAATTTCGCTCGTCTCTCGCATGCACTCTGCCAGTGACAATTTCAATGCACGTGTACCACGACCTGGTCTCGCGTCTCTGGTCCCGGAAAAGTATTATCGTTCTCGTTGTGGCGAGCTTACACTTTTATAGTGTATTGCACACCCCCGGAAGGAGGAGCGTTGAAAAGTTGGGGAAATCGAGAATAAAATCGTTGAAAATGGGACACATGTGTGTGGCAATGTGTAGATGGGTGTGTGAGTGTCCCAGCAATAATGGTAAACGTTACCGCAGTTCTGGATCGTAGAATTGAGAAAAAAGAAACTTGGAACGTTCATACTTCGTTTCCGTTTTTACTCCGCGGAAAATCGCTCTATTTTTTTATATTTCTCTAACGTTCATCCAGCCCAAGACCTTTTATTTTTATTTCTCTTAACTTTACCATGCAAGGCAGAAAAGAACAATTGTTGCATCGCGAGATGAGACAAGCTGTTGCTCCGTTTTGCAGCTCGACCGAAAGAGCGAACAAAATTTTTTCTCTCTCCGCCTGTTTCGCTCGTTCCTCCGGAATGGAACGTACGAATTTTTTTTTTTTCGACGTGTGATGAAAATTCAAAAAGTTTCTATAGATACGACACAACCTGGGGCAACATGAAGTTCAGGAAAAATTTGAATTGCTCGGACGAATTTGATCGACAAGATTTTTCTTTCTGGGCCATCGACTTGCCTTAGGATCGTCGGAAGAAAAAATTGGGTCAGAATTTTCTCACACTCGCAGGTCAAAGGCCAAAGCACGAATTCGAGGCTTATAATCGTTGATCGCTTATCGCGAACCTCTCCAGTGAACAGGCCGATCATTTTTTTGTTTCGTCGTTTTTTTCGTACTTTTCGATTTTTTTCTCTTTCCCTTGCTCCGTCGATCTCGCACTCCATGCTAAGCCACGCGATCGATAGCGCAAAGAACCTTGACCCGAAAAAAAGCATCCGCCAGTCGGATCAACACCCACGAACCTGCACATAGACGCACATGCACACGAATGTTGGTCGCATGAAACACTCGCACCTTAAACCGCTGACGAGGCAAAGAGCTTCGTTATGGGAATTCGTTAGTGACGTTGATCCTCGCTCAAATATTTTCTCGCTTCGGTTCGTTATCATAAAGTGGATATATCGCACGCGAGCGGAACAAAGGCCACGAGCTTCACAGAATCGACAGATCATTATTGTTAACTTTATTCCCTTGCTTTATATCGTTTAGAAAAAATTGTATATCGTTCGACTACGAATTTATTCGATTATTTACAAATCGCTGCTTGGATTAATTTTAAAAAGTCACATTACGCCCTATAACGGAATATATCCGATAACGAATCCATGCACTGAGAAAACAGTTTATTCATAATGATGATATATATTTGGTTGGTACTTTTACTCAAACATCCATTAACTTTTACAAAATTTACTGAAGTAATTAAAATATAATTTATATTTTATCTATATTTTATTTTATATATATTTTTTTATTTTTATGAAATATATGAAAATAATAAAATTAAATTAAATTAAAAAAATTTTTTTTGTAGTTATCTAAATTTGTTAATGGTCAAAAAATATTTTTGTTATCGCGATCAAATTTCATAGGCATAGCATTTCCTCGAGGTAATAATTTGTTCGATCGATTTTATTCCCCTCAACTCGGTCGATGTTTATGGTCATCAAATTCATTTGCTATGAAGAAAGGTTACGTTTTATCAAATTATTCATTTATTAACTATTAACAACCGTTTATTCTAGACAATCGCGAGAGGGTCAAATGAATAATTAATTAACTGTCAACAAATATTTATTTCGCCGTATCTAACTTTACATTTGTTAGCAGTTAACAAATCGTGGTACATATGAATAAATCGTTTTCTCAGAGTGCATTTTTCATCGGTAACTTCTAATGACGTTGAAGCTTGCATCGTTGGAATGCAACGAAATTTTTTGTTGTTGCCAAAAGCCATTATTTATATTCAGAATTGAATTGCTATGATAAACGTTTTTGCCCCCAGAGAAATAGATCGGCTCGAAAAACTCGGATCATTTTGAAACTTGAACAAATTATCAATAAAAATAAATATATTTCGTTGCATTCCAGCGTTGCAAACTTCAGCATCATAACTTTCATGTATGATGAAATATTACAAAGGAAACCTTTCGAGAGATAAGTACAGACAAGAAAAAGTAGCGTTCTTTTGATCATCGCGTTCTCGGTATTACGCTCGCGAGCTTCAATTTTTTTCGCCTCTTTCATATGATAAAGAATCCATCAATGTGTCACGTTTATAAGAAAAAAAAAGGTATGAGGTTCGTGATTGAGGCATGTCTGATGCACTTGTGTATAAAAAATCTACTGAAAAAGGATGATTCTCATAGAGCAGATTGTTTTGATCGAATCGATCGACTCAAGTGCGATTTATTGAATTTTTACCACCTCGAGAGACTCGAGGTTATCGGGCGAGATGAGACTCCAACGAAATTCGACTTTCGCGGAGGCTGTCGAGATAACAACGCACAAAGTTTGACTGGTCCGTTGTATATGCTGTATTTGAAATTTATGAGATTTTTACAGCTTTAGAGGAACACAGTAAATCCATTTGGTCGTTGGAACGTCCATTAAACAATATTTATACATGGCGGTAATATCACGAAGGAAAATACTCGTAACACGCCGGATATTTACGTGAAATTTTCACCTTTATGACCCATTAAGTGATCCACTCTCAATGCATCAATTATTGCCTTGCATCGGCTCAAAACTTCGTTACGATTTAACGCTCGATCGAAATACGCCTTCCGAAATCACATTTTCAATGATGCATCGCATTTGAAGGCGCTTCTGACGAGTGGGAATCATTAAAACGCGACAGCAATCAAGATAATTCGGCAATCAAGCAAAACTACTGATCGCTGTATTTGTGCAGTTTTACAAAATCGCCATTCGAGTCTTGTCGAGTCAGAACATTGCTGGAAAGCTTGTCATTGCTTTAGACAGTTGAGGTTAAAAATTGGATGATGTTGATGTTCGCAAACGAAATATATTTATTTATATTGAGAATTGTTTGGTTTTTTAAATGGTCCGAATTTTTGGAGCCGATATATTTTTCTGGAGGCAAAAACCGTTTGTTTTATCATCGCAATTCAATTCTGAATATAAATAATGGGTTTTAGCAACGAAAAAAAAGAAAATTCCGTTGCATTCCAACGATACAAACTTCAAGATGATGATTCAATGATGCTGAAGTTTACAACGTCGGAATGCAACGAAATATATTTATTTTCATTGGTAATTTGTTTTATTTTTTAAATGATCCGAATTTTTCGAGCTGAGATAATTTTCTGGAGGCAAAAACCTTTTGTTTTATCATCGCGATTCAATTCTGAATAAAAATAATGGATTTTGGCAACAAAAAAAGCAAGAATTTCATTGCATTCCAAGGATGCAAACCTCAACATGATAAAATGAGGCTCTATTCTGTCATTTTGCTCAATCGGAAACAATAATCATTCTATTGACAATCCACGATTTTATATCTCCTGATCATAATCTTATCAAAGAGATACAAATAACCAAGTCATCTTTGGCATTATTAAAAGTATCGTTTCATTTTTAACTTCGAGTGTATCAAATACTTGAAGCCCTGAGAGTGAACCAAGCGTTTTATCCGCGTCGAATAATGCTAACGACTCGTTATCATTGATTCATCGAAACAGACAATTGATTAGAAATCTCTTCACGATTTCAATCATTATCAAGACTCGATCGATGACATCTCGAAACGCTCCATCATTCAGTCTTCTTTCTCTTTTTCACGATAATCCTCGTTGTGAATCACTTCGCAGAACTTTATTATTGATTAATCAAATTGACGTTCGATTTATTAATCGATTATTTTACCCACTTTTTTTCTTCCGATAGCGAACTTCTTTCTTGACATCGATGTTGCGTGAAATTCTTTTTTTCCAAATTCCAATGTCAATATGCTTAAAATGTCCGAAAACATCGAAAAATCATATTTAGAAAAAATGTCTGGATGTGTGAGTGTGTGTATGTGCTGGCACGGTAAAATTCAAACGTTCATAACTCGAGAACAGTTTGAGCTACAGGCCTCCCGTTTTGCGCAGATGATAAATCATACGAGCTCTACATTCTCTAAGAATTATGTCGGAATTGCTAAAAAAATACGAATTGTACGGCATTTTGAAATTTTCAAAAAAAAAAACTGTCGACGCTCTAATTTCCACAAATTTTCAGGCTTATCGCGAATTTCTTTTTTATAAATAGAGTATCATAATCGAAAGTTTGGTATTGAATTTGAGGGAATATCGGTAGAACCGTTTAAATTTTATGATTCTTCGAATTTCACGAAAATCTGCGATTTTTGGAAAATCGTCGACCGCATTGATTTCTGCAAATTTTATAAAATATTGCGTTTAATTTCGTACTTCCTCTTTACTTCCCAGAAGAGTGATAAAAATTACACCATTTTTTGAATTTCTTTATTTATGAAAAATGGAAATATCGTACGGTTTCGTTTTCTCAAACTGGAGACTGAAGCGAACACGTACATCTAATTGCTGCATATGACCATAAAAGATGTAATCGACCTAATCGTCTCGATTGACAGTGACGTAAGCGCGTTGATTTTGCGCATAGAATAAAGTGGATCATAGGCGTAATACTTGCTTTTCAGGGAGTAAAGAGATTGGCTTTTCTTGCCTCTGGAATCGTCCGACACCCTCCTCTTCTCTCGAACGCGCCAAACACTTTCTTCATAAATATCCGTCTAGACGGTCTCGTTTGAAGTTAACCAGCTATGTCATTCGTTAGACGCATGAGACTAACGACGTTGTATTTTATCCAAACATAATCCACCGAGGGCGGACATAATTATGACGTAAAAAAAATCAATTATCCATTTTTATATACGAATAAAAAAAAAGTGTGTTATGAATTTTCGGGTGGTTCGTGTGTTCATAAATAATTGTTGCTTAATCACGCCAATGGAATATCCAACGTAATATTTGTTCGGGTTCATTGTATTCGCCAATCGGTCGAAATTCCCATGAGACTGAAGTTCGCAACGTCGGGCTCCACCGAAAAATCCATTTTTTTATTAATTTTTGGTTTGATGGAAAAAATCATGACAATTTTCGTAGAGATTTTGTTTTTTGATCTTAAAAACATATCGCCTTGGTATTTGATCAACCCGTCGACACCAAACTCCCTTGGAAGTCACGCACTCACCAAACTGGTGCAAATTTGCCCTTCGACTTTTCAAAACTTTTTATTTCTTCGATGAATGCATGAAATTAATCTTGAAACCATACTTTTCAGGTGTAAAATATCCTGAGTAATCGGTTGGAATGATTTGAAAAATTAAGAAATGCAATGTTATTGTCGAAAAATAGCCAAACTAGAGAAAGGAATTTTGAAAACGTTCTGCACTTGAAATTTTCATGCGTGAAAATTTGCATCAGTGAGGTGTCTACGGGTTAAATATTGAATGACATTCTGTAGGACGTGTACGAGAAATCGTGGTCGCGTATTCGCAATATCTTTGCTGACTCGAAAGCTCCTGATTGATCGATCTTTGCAGCTCATTACACGCGTCTCGCATGCAAGAGAACGTGCCCATGGTCACGTACATGCAAGGGCTGCGACAAACGCTCGTGTACACAAATGTATCTCGCGTAGTATAGTTATTCTTTTGCTCCATACCGACGCGCACTTCAATTGTCCGCGTTTCGCTACAATCAATGAAGACTCTTCAACCTCTTTAGAGGCGACAGAAAAAAATTGTGAAAGTGAATTTTTTGGGTGGCAAAATTGACGGCTTCTACGAAATTTCTATATATTTTTTTGTGTAGGACCAAAAATTGATAAATCTCCATAACGTGATTTGCATGGAGGTCAAGTTTCCCACTGGCAACTGTTGAGAGTCAAAGAATCCATGGAGAAGAAAAACAATTTCATTCGTCCTTCGTCGTTAATCTCCCGAGCAAATGTTTTGATATCAATAATTCACTTTGATCGGATTTATTCCGAGGAGACGACAATTACTGTCCCCCGGTTCATGACAGGGACACAGTGAATCGAAATAATTTCCAAACGTTCATTATCTGGAGTGGCTAACCCGAGCTCTAACCCCTGACGAGTCTCATGTTCGATAAATAACGACATTGCCCGCGAAGGGTTTGTTCGTTTTCTTTATTATCAAAAAAAAACATAGCTCTCAGGAATATTGCTCGCCCTCCATACATACATTTTTTTTTTCATTTTTCTACACAACGTATTTTGCTCCCGTAGAATCCTTAAGGGGCTTGGGAAATACTACAAGGTATACGCGAACTTGACTATAAACAGAGGAATGACTGAAGATAAACACACAGGCAACGGTGACGAATGTTATGACAACTTTTGTTCTTCTTGGACACCCATAAAAACATGACGATAGTAATATTAAGAATGTTTTTTTTATGCCTCGAGCGGAAATCCCATCCAAGCATTAATGTATAATAAAACTTTACCAACACAATCCAAAATTCGAGCAAAACCATAAATGCTTGAGGATGCTATAAACCAACCCGTGGACACCACACTCCCCTTGGAGTCACGAACTCACCACTCTGGTTCAAATTTGCAATTTCACTTTGAAAAACTTTGGATTTCTTCGATGAATGCATGGAATTAATCTTGAGACCATACTTTTTAGGGGTAAAATATTCTGAGTAATCGATTGCAATGATTTTGAAAATTGAAAAATGAAATTTTATTGTCGAAAAATGCCCAAATTGAGGAACGCAATTTTGAAAACTTGTGACACTCGAAATTTTTGTCGGTTCAAATCTGTACCAGTGTGGTGTCTACGGGTTAATGGATTCTCAAATGTTTTTTTTTTTTCGAAACTTAAAATCAAGCACAAAATGCATCTTTCGAATGATATAAAAATAAATGAAAAGTATGCCTCGACGATTATGTGATCGAGAACAGAGTTCCGTGGATTTTATCAGCTGGTACACAATTTTTATCGTTCCGTACGACCTCATGCAGAAATACACGACAGGTTTACGACTCATTCGAGGCTGCTGCATCTTTTGCAGCTAAGACGATCAAGGAGGAAAGCAAAGAGAGCTCTTTAGCTTCTGGGAAATAAAAAAATAAAAAAGGAAAAACAGGGAGCGCTTCAATTTGTTGGGAATCTTTGTTCGTCCGAGTCCCCGAGTCCGTCCTCGAGACACCTTCGTGCCTATTTTGCCCATTGCGCTCATTGACTCGTGAATTCTAAATAAAATTTAACTATCATTCATTTTTGTCTTTTATACTATCGTGACTTTTCTACGTTTCGTTCTATGAACATTGATAAGTGTATCTTGAAGTAGGGGATTAGGCTATTAATCAATGTCATCATAAAGTCTATCACGTGTGTTCATATTCATCAAAATATTGACTCTCCCACGTCTGAATCGAGTCAGATCGAGTAAAGATTTGAAAAAAACTGAATTTTGACACACATTGGGAAAACGATTTATTTATATGTATCAGGATTTGTTAACTGCTAAAAAATGAAGACACTGAAGTTCGCAACGTTGGGCTCCAACGAAAAAAAAAAAGTTTTTCTGTTATTTATTTGTTGAATTTAAAAAACCATGACAATTTTCGTAGCGATTTTCTCTTTGGAGCCTAGAAAAATATCGTTTCATTATTCTCGCTGAATATTGCATATGAATCTTGAGATTTGTCCGAGGGAAAACGGAATTTCGTTGGATTTCAATGGTGGAAACTTCAACATAGTAATAACAAATGTAAAGTTGGATGCGGCGAAATAAATGTTTTCCCAACAGTTAATGAATCATTTATTTGAGCCTCTCTCGATTGTCTGAAATAAACATTTGTTAATAGTTAATAAATGAATAATTTGATAAAACGTAACCTTTCTCGATAGCAAATGAATTTGATGATCATAAATATCTACTGAGTTGAGGGAAAGAGAAGCGATCGAACAAATCATTATCTTCAAGGTAATGCTATGCCTAAGAAATTTGATCGTGATAACAAAGATATTTTTCGAGCATTAACAAATTTAGTAACAGTTAACGAATGTTTGAGTAAAAGTACCAAGTAAATAAATTAATTTAATACAAATAAACTTTTTTTCTCAGTGCACGAATAACTGGGAAAAATTTAAAAGTCGAGGGTACACGAACGAGCTGGACATATGAAGCGTCGCGCTGGGGTTAATTGGCTCAATCGAATTAAGAGGCTGGAAGCCTTGTAGCGCGCGCTTATATTTTCATTCCCAGCAATTCCATAATTGGGCGCTTGCGAATTGACAAATTGTTTTCACCGGTTTGCACGGCCGTAACTCGTTACGGCCGGCTTTTGCGCACATTGTCGGGTTGCATTTTGCCAATGAAATCGCATTGTGTCGAGCAACAATTGCCTATAAATTTATTTGCGATGAAAAGTTAACCAAAGCGCTGCGTCTGCTTTGTTTATCTTGCGATATTTGCTCGTCGCCATTTCGTGTGTTGCTCCAAATTTTCGTCAAATTCAATGCGATCCGTTTAAACTCCGAAACTTTGTTCTATACATTATTTTCGTGGCCTCGAGTCTCTCTTGTATTTACCGGGTAATCGCGTGTTGTGCGAGGCTTCTCGGTAGATTCTCTCATGACTCTGATGAATCCTGACCTGAAAAAGGACCCCGAATCTTTCGAATGCAATTATATCGCGCACTGGTTCCACAGCGAAACGACAATAACGAGAAATTCGTACGTCCTTCCCGTTGCTCACCGCCTTGAATAATATCAAATTAATTTGCAACGTATCATTGACGTCACAGAAACTGAACATTCGGGTGAGAAATTTTCGAAAATTCGAGTGAAATTTTTTCCTCGGCGACCCATTCTGTTCTCAAAAAATATTTCCTCAAAATCCTTGTTCCGTGTACCTCGAAGAGCTCACATTTAAATTACTGCGACGGGATAGCCCTCTGGCTCACCTGTTACGATTGAAAAGAGACATCACGGCCGCTTCTTTAGTATTTTTTTTAAATATTATTTTTTAATTTTTTTCTTTAATATATATAATATATTCAAATGTTTTATTAAAATAGAAATATCGTTATATATTCCGTTCAATTATTAAGTTTTACAATAAAAACGAAATTTTGAGGTCACGACTTGGCCAAACCTTCGCTATTGATTCGCGATGAAAACTTTCTAGGTGATTCGAATGCAAACTCTGGCCTCATTTTTCGCTTCGCGTATAAAAAATTAATCGAAATAAGAAAAATAATAAAATGATAATAAAAATAATCAATAATAATAAAATGAATAGAATAATAATAATTGACAATAAAAATAAAAAATAATACTAAAGTTTGCATGGTTGGGAAAAATCGATAAATTTACTTTTCCATTATTGTTTTGATAAATAATTGACTTTTTCCATCTTTTTTTATTAAATTCAGTTTTCAAATCGCAGAAAAATTTTCTTCACTATTTTTGATGAAAACTTCCCAAAAATTGCACACTCTGCCCGAAAAAAAAAAATGAGTTTTTGTTGCATTTTGACTATGCAGACTTGAACATCATTATTTATTCATAATAACAGCTTCGTGTGATAAAAATATAACATTCCTATGGTCGATCGAGGGCGGTTTGGCCGGATTTTAGTTGGCGCCTTGTGGTGCTGTAGGTGTTGATCGTTTATTCGAAAGAGAAACGTTCAGGTTAAGTATGTGGAATGCCACGTACAATTCTTTAGAAAGAAACGAGCGAATGCAACATTGACAGAAAAAAAGAGCAATAATGCGGTAAATAACGAGGGAGCAGAAAGCAGCAGCCGCTCTTTTGCCAAGTAGCTATTTTCTTACTCTTCTTTTTTCCGTTCTTTTTTCAAGTTAGGGATATGCAGCAGCCGCGCGCGCGTTGCTTTGTATACAGCGGCCAGAGTCAAAGCCAAGAGAGCACGAGCATTCTCTGGCTGATGCACTGCCGCATAAATACAAGCCGACACGCTTGCTTGTGCTTAGTACCGTATTTTATGCTCCGAAGAAGCGACTCTCGCTGATCGGGCTCCGTGTCGTCTTTCAACTATAACTATTTTGCCATCGTTATCTTATGCACTGTTCGCTTAACGGACCAACATTCCACTAACAATTGATCGAGACATAAAAATTTCCACTTAACCAATAATCGATGAGGATATTTATTATGAAAAGCGAGATCAAAGAGCGTACATTGAGAAAACAGTTTATTTATAATAATGAAATATATTTAGTTGGAACTTTTTCTCAAACATTCATTAACCGTTACAAAATTCGTTTATCACCAAAAAATGTCTTTGGTATCACGAACAAATTTCATACACTGAAAAGAAATTTTTTTTGGAAAAGATCGATATTTCGTTCGATACGCTCGACTATACGTTTTTTTTTTTTTGAAAATCATCAAAATTTCGTTAGTGCAACAAGAAGTATTCAAGAAAGTCAATTTTTGGTATCGCAATCGTAAAATTTGCTAACAGTTGCATTATAAATTTAAAAAAATTACGAATATCTCGAACCTATCGAAAAATATTCAGTTCACCGTATTCAACACAATATTAACGTTTTTGGAACATAGCATTTCCTTGAAAATAATGATTTGTTCGATCGCTTCTATTTCCCTCAACTCAGTAGATCTTTGTGGTCATCAAATTCATTTGCCATCAAGAAAGGTCACGTTTTATCAAATTATCCATTCATAAACTATTAACAAATGTTTATTTCAGATAATCGAGGGAAGCTCAAATAAATGATTCATTAATTGTTCAAAAAGATTTATTTCGTTGTATCCAACTTAACATTTGTTAGCAGTTAACAAATCCTGATCCATATAAATAAAATAGTTTTCTCAGTGTGGATCGAAATGGGAATAATGACGAAACTGAACAGCTCCGAATTGACAGAAATATATCAGACCTAAAAAAAACGACAAACCGTTGGTTTGGACGGAGAAAAAAAAACCCCATAAATCTGCAATGTTTTTGAGAGCGTAAAACTCGTCGAAAGCATAAATGAAAGGCGTCACCAAATGAAAAATGGCGTCGGAGGATCAAGTGCGAACAGAGTTGGCACGTTTTTGTCTCTCCGTCGTTTCTCAACGTTTTTTTTTTCACGATGGAAAAAAGGAGGGATGAGGAATTATTAAGAGAGAGAGAGAGAGAAAGAGCTTGGTCTGGAGAGTGACGGGGAACACACAACTCACAAGCTTTGTGCAAATTTAACATAGCCCCTGAGACCTAGAACGAAACGGAACGCGTGTAAACAAACATGCCACCTTTTCGCCGTTCCAACAACGACGAACAAGCAGAAGACACATGGAAAAATGCAGAAATATTAAAAGCACGTGGTTTGATAACGTGGCAAGAAATATTCCTCGACCGCGGTGATGATGATAATGAAGCGTATCATAGACCCGCTGTACATACGCCTTCATAAAATATAAATACAGATGAGGGCATACTATCGGAGCGTGTCTTATCAATATCAATGCTTGACGCAAGATTTTCCATGCCTGTCAGAAATCCAGCTGCTCGTGAGCAGAACACGTGCTCTGACTTTCGATGTAAACTCACGAACGAGGAAAACAATCTTTTCCTTTTCCAGGAGCTGGCAAAACGATGGTTTACCCATATCGTGCACACTGGGTCATATTGACCCAGACTCAATTTTTGTATACTTTTCGTGTGTGCAGGGAATATCGTCAAATCCGCTCTGTGTCAAATTGACCCAGTGTGTCAGGACAGCGGCCGGATGTTGAATTAATTCGTAGTCTCAGGAAAAATGAAGAAAACTTTGACGACGGCGAGTAGAAAGGTCAAATGATTCGTGGAGTAATTTTTTAGGATTTGTGAAAAATGACGAAAATCTTAGAAGTTTGGGCGTTTTTTAAAAATTCACGTCGGTAACCATCTCCCTGTTGATCGTAATTTTTTTTTATTAGCGTGTAGAATCGTTCAGCCACCGAGGAGAAAACTTTTCGGTTGGAGGAGGGAAACCCTTCAAGGTCGACCGGATCGGCAAGATCTACGGACCCGCTTCACTGTATACTATCTAGCCACACGGTATATGAACCTTACCTGGTTCCTGGTTTCATCTGTTCCATACAGAAGAAAATATACCCGGTGGAGAGTGCCGTAATATCGAAAAAAATGGATAATTAAGAGAAGCACAATTTTAAGGAATTTTGTCTGCGAAAGAAATATCATGAAAAAAAAAATTGCTTTTCCACGATTTTTTTCTGGTCAGAGATTTCATTTGACGAAGAAAAGCATAAGGAAGTAAATGTAGTGTCATCTTTCAATGTTCTATTGCCATTTTTTATTTGCAGTCTTATAGCTCTAGATAGCTCCTGTAGTTAATCTCCTGTAGGTCCAATAAAACAAAAGGCATTTTGCGGTGAGCAAGAAATCTCCGTTCTTTTTTGGCGATAAAGCGTTGAACGATCACGCTACATTTACTTCCTCATGCATTTTTTCGTCAAATGAAATCGATATCCAGAGAAAAATCGGAAAAAAGCGAGTTTTTTTCCTTCCAACTGCGAGATGAACGGACGATTTTTCTTGGTAGCATTCGATTGGATATTTTTTTGAATTGAATGGAGAAAACGCCTCATCCACTGGATCCACCGAAAGCATCAATAAAAATGCGTAGAACTTTATGTTTATAATTGAAATTTCATACGGGAATGAAAAAACTATTTACTCCGAAACGATCGAATGAGAGAAGCGAAGATTCTTCGAAATCGGGACCCACAAAAAAAATAAAAGATCGTAAAAAGTAGAGCAGGGGATAGGACCGAAATACCTACCGTTCCTGAAACTCCGGGTCCGAGGATCCTTATCCCGTTGTGGTGATCGTGGCCTCGTCAAGGTCGAGATGGAATCGGTTTCATTGTGTTCGCGGTTGGTCCGTTCAAGCGTCGTAGTGTGTGACAGCGAAGGAAACGGAGCTGAGGAACGAAAACGGTTGGTTCGGTGGTCTTTGCAGCGTGTATTGCTCGGGCGTGTATATAGGCGGCCCCAAACGTGTTGCGAGTGCGATACCGACTGTTATAAGCCTCGCGACTCGGCCAACGAGCCGAAGCACTCGAGGAAAGTCTCGCCAGTGTCGGCCGAGCCTTCATCGGAATCGTTTCTCATTTGACGCGCTTAAACAATTTTTCTTAACTCGTTGAGTTTCTCAACAACGTGAAAAAAACTTACTTCGATATTGTGTGTGTGCAAAATTCACTAAAACATCGACAGTGCGCGTGAATCAAAATAAATTCTGACAAATCGAAATTTTCAAGGGATTGTCCGACGTGGTTGGCGACTTCCGGTTTAAGGTTTCTCGCCTCGAGAACACCGGTCGCAATATCGTCGTCGATATTTTTCGGACCGGGTCCGAATGCCATCGGCCGATTCGCTCGTTGCAAAAATTGCAAAAATTCTAATAAATCGATAAAAGTCGTTGATCGACTGAATAAACATCGAAGGATCAAAAAATCGTGCATCACCGATATTATTTTTTTCCGAATGTAGTTTCCTCGTCGGACTGGTGAGATTCAGAATTTGTTGCCCGCCCTGAAACAGTCTCGCAGCTGAGAAACGACGTGATCCACGAGAAAGAGGTTCTCGTCCTCATACCGGAAATATACTTCCGAACGTTTCGTAACGAGAAACTACGGTTTCTAGAAAAGCGGTCGATGTTTTTTTTGCTCATTTTTATCGCCCCGATTAATGTGGAAACGACGCGCACATTTTCTCGTCGTTTTTTCTTCTGTTATTCCAATTTTTTCCCCCCCAACTTTTTTTTTGACAATTTTCGAGATCCACCAAGCGAAACAAGCATCGACATAGCGTGCGACGAATATTACAGCGGAATCGGGCGAGCGTATAGACGTGTATTATTGTGAAAAGGCGGTCGCACGCTCTCGGCTAAACTTGTATTTGTGAAGGTGTATGTGTAAGTCGTCGACACTCGTCGGCTTTCACCTGGATTAACACTGCTGCGCTCACCGCTGTTCGTGTACCCTTCCTTCCTTACGCGATACATAAACATTTATTTTTTAAACGACCTGTACATAGTTCTCGACTCACCGGAGCTTCGCGAACCAACATTTTCGATACGAATTCAAATATTTTCACGCCGGAGCCTTTTCCCCTTCGTGGCGACGCGATTCCCCGTGGAGAAAATTAAAACATTTTTTTTTTGTTTTTCTTTAATTCAACGAATTCTGCTCGACGTTCTCGTCAAAAATATTTTAGAGAATTTTTATCAACGACTCTCGGTCCCTACCGATGTAAAGCGTTTTTCAAATGTACCAAATTTCAAACGGATGCCCTCCATCCCAGCAATTTCTCATTTCCGATTAGATAACAGTTTTGACTTAAACCCAACGAACCCAATCGAGTTAGATTTCGTTTACTCATGTACACAGAGAGCGACATTCCAACGGAATGCTCGTCAACGAAGAAACGTTAAAATATAACACGTCGAATTCACACGACGTGGCAATAAAGTTTCAATCATTTCAATGCAATGATCTGCTTTTTTTTTCATATCCAGAATAGGAAATTCGTGGAATGCATCGAAAGTCTAAATTTTTATCAGTAACGAAATTTGATGCGATGCTGGAGGCTGCAACGATGGAATGTAACGAAAAATATTTATTTTTATATTAATAAAGTTATAATTTATTTATATTTATTTATTTTTATTAATATAAAAAGAAATATAAATATAAATAAATAAATTTGTATTTTATATTCATATTTATTTTTATTGATATAAAAATAAATATAAATATGAAGGAATAAATTTGGATTAATGAATTTATAATTTATTCATATTTATTTATTTTATATTCGTATTTATTTTTATTAATATAAAAATAAATAAAAATATATATAAATAGATTGGGATCATTTGAAAATTACACAAATTGTGAAATTTGTTTAATCTTTGAAATGATCCGAATTTTTCGAGCCAATATATGTCTCTGGAGGCAAAAACCCTTTTTTCAATCATCGCAATTCGATTCTGAGCATAAATAATGAGTTTTGCCAAAAAAAAAAAGAATTTCGTTGCATTTCAACGATGCAAACTTCAACATGATCGAAATCCGCAGACTCTGTTCGTTCGAATGAGGATCTGATGGTTCGATTAACTAAATTAAAATAATCGTTGAATTGACAAATTTTGATGAGTTTGCGAAATTCTGTTGACGTAGCGAATTTGGATTTTGGGTGCGAATAATAATTTTCATTGCGTCGTCATGATTGGAACTTGAGCGACGAATCGAAACTTTATTTTGTAGCTTCGTTGTTGAGCCAACGAGCCAGTGCGCGCCGAGAACCGAAGGAATAAAAAATATATAAATGTATATATTTGAAAAGATAAAAGATCACGATGATTGAGTCGGAGCCTTAAGAGAACTGATATTTTGGTGCTTGAAAAAAATCCCAAGAAAAAAAACTAGAGAGTGTGGAGATAATCGTGAGATTTGCGAAAAGTCGATCGCGGGAGAGCGTAGAAAATGGCAAGCGCGATGTACATAACGGAGAGCAACGGACAAGCGGGTGTGGGTACACCGAAATTTGCCTCGACGAATTCTATCCCCGCACTCGTTGAAGAATCTTCGATACTAGGACGAACCGGGAGTATCGAGATGAGTCCTGAAATCCTTCGTGAACCGAAAGCACGAAGATACAGCGTTCTGGACGATCTACGTGCTCGTCGTGACAGTCTTTTTCAACGTGCCCGACGGGCCAGTATATTCGAAGAGAAAGAGAACAATGTTCGCTCAGCCGATAAAGAGAAATGCAAAGATAAACGTCGCGGCAGCGACGACAATAGGAGAGGTTCCGTTTTTTACGTATCGGATGATCTTCTCGAAGAAACCACAGATCTCTCGGCCAACGAGTCCAGTCTAAGGGAGGCCGAGATTGAAATGGCCGCAAAGAAAGGTCGCCGCAAATCGTGGCATCCACTCGCAAAACCACCGAAATTCGATCGAAAAAGACGCAAGGGAGTCGCAGCCAGCGGCTTAACTTCCGAAGCCGGAAGCACCGAGGGGCTCTATAACTCACGACAAAAGAGACTATCCTGGTGGAACATCTTTGTACCGGACTCCGTTGGCAGGTATTGCACAACGTGTATTTACTACTCCGTCTTATTTTTTTTATCCAAAGTTGCATCGAACGATATATTTTTTTACTTCAACGCAAAAAAAATAATGGGAATCGACGAAATCTGAATGAATGTGGAAGGATCGAAATGTTGCCCAATGCCTTAACCCGCAGATACCACACTCCCTTTGAGGTCACGCACTCAACACACTGGTGCAAATTTGCAATTGACTTTTCAAAACTTTGTATTCCTTCAATGAATGCATGAAATTAATCTTGAAACTAGACTTTTTAGAGGTAAAATGTGCTGGGTAATCGATGACAATGATTTTGAAAATTGAAGAGTCAAATTTTAGTGTCGAAGAATGGCCAAATTGAAGAAAGGAATTTTGAAAATTTGTTACACTTGAAATTTATCGTGAGTGCAAATTTGCAATTCGACTTTTCTAAACTCTGTATGTCTCGGATTAATGCATAAAATCAATCTTGAAACCATACCTTCTAGGGGTGAAATATCCTGCGTAATCGTTTGCAATGGTTTGGAAAAATGGGAAATAAAATTTTATTGCCAAAAAATGGGCAAATTGAAGGAAGGAATTTTGGAAACCTGTTACACTTGAAATTTTCGTGGGTGCAAATTTGCACCAGTGTGGTGTCTACGGGTTAAGGTTCTTTGGAGACTTTTTCAAAACAACGAATATAAACAGCAGCATATAACTTGCTGCTATAAATATATTAGCATGACTTTGCCATGACCATCGTGACCCACTGGTCAATTGGTCGATCATTAAGCATCAGATATATTTGTCCGTGGTTTACGTTTATCGATCTCGATCGCTTAGCAAAATCTTTTTAAATCGTACTGACCGCGTCCGTGTTGTTACATTTGTTTTTATCTTTATGGATCATCATGTACATTCGCGTCTTTGGTGTTATTGTCAATCTCGTATTTATCATCGTCCATACACACGTACGGACATTTGGTAAAGGACATAGCTAATCTGATCGAATCTCGAGCTTGTACAGTTTATACATACATTTAATGGAATTGAACTTCACGTATACAAATGCTTTCTCATAAGAATACGCACGACCAACCAATGTGTATCAATCTTGCGTGTATATATGTTTCCGTACGTTCTCTATATGTTGCGTGTTCTCGTTTTCATGTCGGATTGCTAATACATATGATTACTGCCAACGCTGTAGCCATATTTCAGTATCATCAAAACAAACGGCAACTCGAGTAAATGTATCAGCAGTAAAAACAGCCAGTACAGTGTCAGACTAAAAATTATCGATCATTTTCGTGTCCACTTTATCGCGGACGACTCGCACCCTGAGAAAACGATTTATTTATATGTACCAGGATTTATCAACTGCTAACAAATGTTAAGTTGAATATGGTGAAATAAATGTTTTTTAACAGTTAATTAATCATTTATTTGAGCCTCTCGCGATTTACTGAAATAAATATTTGTTAATAGTTAATAAATTAATAATTCGATAAAACGTGACCTTTCTTGATAGCAAATTGACGCCCATAAACTTCTACCAAGTTATGGAAAATAAAAGTGATCGAACAAATCATTATTTTCAAGGGATTGCTATGCCTACATTGCAAATGAAATTTTGTCGAAAAACGTTAATATTGTGTTGAATACGGTGAACTAAATATTTTTGGATAATTTCGAAACATTCGTAATTTTGAAAGCTATTTTCATAAAGGCTTTGCACTTGTCGAATGAGTCTTTAATTTCCAGAACAGTCGTGTGTCGCCTTGATACAATAATTAAGCAGGTCGATGATGGATTCACGCTGCAGCTTATTTATCGAAAAAAATGTTACTTGCGAAAAATGTTCCGGAACCAAAAAACACAACAGCAAAATATATCGGTATCGTATTTTTTTTTTCGTCCCTCGATTTTTTGCTTCAAGAGATTCTCCAAGCGAATTGGTCAAAATTGTCCTACGACGAAAAGTCTCGACTCACGAATGTCTTCGCACACGCAGCGGAAGTTTAGACATATATCGTTGGGGGTATCGGGTCTTTTCTTGGAGTGACGACGAACGTGAATTCCCTGCGCGATCGAAATTATGCGAAGGCGCTTCTCGCATAACAAATCGAGCGCTAACCCAACATCGACATAGTCATCGTATCTCATGACGGTAATGAAACAAAAGAACGATTGGTCTGTACACCGAGGAATTTCCTGCTCCTCTCTATGCTTGCCGCGTTCGCCAATTGCTCAACGATTTTAATGCCTGATCAAAGTTTCGTTTTGTCACTGTTTCGTTCCTAATTTTATTGATCGCGACTGCGATGTGAATTTTTTTTAAATTCTATTCCATACGGTTCTCCATCGGTGGGTAAAAAAAAAAAAAACAAAAAAAAATTCTGTTGTTATTTTGTTCTTCCGGCTCGAAATCTCGGGAGAGTCTCGCTGGTCCAGTAACCATTCCCAAAAACATGCGGATGGGCGTTTATTGTCTTTGCTCCAGGTCGGTTTCGAGGTTGGTCCGCCTTGTTTTTTATCGGTTGCTCGTTTCCGCCTTTCTCATATTTCTTCCTCGTTCGTGAGACTTGAAAAAAAAAAAATTCTTCATTTTTTCATTTGATTTTTTTTATCTTTATTTTTTTTCGTTCTCTTTCTTCTCTACGTCGGTGATGCTGCGATGTGTGCTAAGATGCGGAGAGGTTGACCGAGGCATCGGTCGCCCGAAGTCCTGGCACGTTCGCCCGTCTCTTCTTCTCTTCGACAACGAGAGACGGAACCACTCGAGCACGAGACCTGACGTGTGACTTCGGGTCGCCGACCTCAGCGCGTCCACTCTTCGAGATCCGTATAACATCTTTCACACATGTACACAAAGAAACTCCTTAACAAATACTCGATATAGTGAATACAGTGTTAAAATTCATTTACACGGAGCGTCTCGTCGGCTGAGCTAACTCTTTGATCATCCGTCAAGAGACTTCCTGAAACTTGACCCATTATTCGAACTCCTCTCTGACAACCAATAAACACTGTGTCTGGGACTATCTTCAAAGAGCCATTTCTGTTTCCTATCGGGAACGCAGCGCTTGAAATATCAAAAAACAACAAACAAGAAAAATGGGCCAAGAAATGAAATCGACCCAAAATTCATATCCGTCCTATTGGAACGAAACGAAAACTGTTTTTTGTTTTGACCCTTTTCGGTAGCGCCCGAAGAGAAAGAAGAAATTTCGTTGGATTCCAATGATGCAATCTTTAACGTCATTGAATTTCGAATAGAACCGATTTATATATGTACCAGGATTTGTTAATCTCGTTCGTCGTAGACACCACACTCCCTTTGTGGTCCCGCACTCACCACACTGGTGCAAATTTGCACTCCAACTTTTCAAAATTTCGCATTTCTTCGATTAATGCATGAAATTAATTTTGGAACCATACTTTTTAGGGGTAAAATATCCTGAGTAATCGATTGCAATGATTTTAGAAATTGAAAAATGAAATTTTATTGTCGACAAATGGCCAAATTGAAGGAAGGAATTTTGAAAACTTGTCACGGGGGTTAATACGGATCGATTTCCGAAGCAGCTGTATCAATCAATTCCGTTCATTATCGTCCGGTTTAGTGAACTTTGGATTCGTGTTTGTTGTTCATTTTTTAGTATCATTCATTAAGCCACCGTTCAATACCTCGTACAAACGTAAAATAAATGTAAGTACAAAGAAACGTCCGGGTTGAATGAATTCTTTATGATATTGATCCAAGTGATGGATTATTAGTGACCTCGTAGCGTATGATACCCGAGGGAAATCCACGCCGACGTCCGTTCCACCGGTAATTAAACGACGTTTTCCTCCGTCTCGTCGATTACTATTAAATGCTCGAATTAATGAGCAATCTCGGTAATTAGGAAAGTGGACCGAATGGACTTGACTTTCGTTCATTTTATTAGCAGATTGAATCTCCGAGAAAAACAAAAAAAAATAAACGACAGTCCCGGAGATTCGAGAAAAAACATTAAATGAATTTGCGAGAGACACTTAAATGCAAATTAGAATACTTACCAGAAACGTTGCACAGGTCAGTGAATTAATGCACATCACGCGAATTTCCCGATCGTCGTCTGACTCACGTGGCAATGACGATCGTCGTGAATACTCCTACATGAAAACTCTCATGTTCATAGGAAACGTATATAAATACACGATATGCAATATCGACATGTTAATAACACGAGTACTACATTATAATGAACTCCCAGACACTAGGGATTTCCGGAATGCAATAACCGGTTGATGCAAATATATGCATACCATGTGGAATAGACAACAGTTATTCCCATAGAGAACCGAATTCCTTTTTGAGGAAAGAGGACTCGAAAAATCGTAAAAAAAAAACAAATTATTGAATTAAATTAATTATTTCATAATTGCATTGATCACATATTTCCTGCTTAACAAAAAATGTTTTTTCCATGAATTATTTATTGATTTTTAAGAATCATGGCAATTTTAGGTCCCTATTCAGTTTTTGGCTCGCAAGAGAGGACCGTTTTATTGTCCAGATCAAATATTGCAAAATAATTACGAGCTCTGCGCAAGGAGAAACTGAATTTCTTTGGATTCCAACGTTGCACTGCAACATGATGTCAACTGCTAACGAACGTAAAGTTGGATACGTCGAAATGAATGTTTTTGAAAAGTTAACGAATCATTTGATTGAGCCTCTCCTGATTGTCCGAAATAAACACTTGTTAATAGTTGAGAAATAAATAATTTGATAAAACGTGACGTTTCTTGATAGCAAATGAATTTGATGACCATAAACATTTACTGAGTTAAGGGAAATAAAAGCGATCAAACAAATCGTTATTTTCAAGGAAATGCAATGCCTATGAAATTTGATCGTCATAACCAACATATTTTCTGACAATTAACAAATTTAGTAACAGTTAATGAATGTTTCAGTAAAAGTAGCAGCGAGATACATTTTTTTTTTTTATATATAAATAAACTGTTTTCTTAGTGTAATAACATTTATTACTATGAATAAATATGAAACGCCTAAAATGAATCTTTTCACGTGGGTCTGAGCTGCTTGACTCGAGTTGGAATGTTGAATGTTTATTTATATGTTTGTTGCATTCAACAGTTGGAATGCAAACGTTCTCTAATTGATGACGTGGCAATATTGATGTTTGAGTTTGCCAACGATGTCGTTTCTTCGTGAATCTTCGACGCGGTATACAGCGTCGAGTAAAAAAACCCGCTGCTCACACGCCCATATTTTCCTGCTTTGGAAACCGTATGAAAAGTGGGAAAAAACGTCGGGGAATGTGTGTAAAATGAGGATTGTATTGACTGGAGGTTTTGACTGTTCGTGCACGCGTCACTCGTCCATATTAACAAGAAAATCATTTCTCGTGAGAGGAATACCGATGCACGCGCATTTCATTGAGACATACATCACTATGAATCTGGTTCATAGACTTTTTCGTGTCAACTCGTCACAAGAGACTTTGTAAAACATTTTTCACTCGCTTGGAATCTTTTCCATTTCGTAAAACCGTTCTCTAGTGGTTTTGACTAAAAATCAAATGTTGCAACCGCACAATGTCTTCCGCAACTCATTGAAATTATTACGTGAATTTCTACACGTTCTCCGCTGCATGCGGTTACGTCTCTACTCGTTGTACACGTATAGCCGACGTACCGACGACTCCTCGACCTTTTTTTTCGGCCATTCGTCAATTTAGAATGCAACTATTTGCACTTTCAAACTTTTTCGCGTGTCGAGGTTAAACATTCTCATTACTTGCCATGGCATTCGCCATATTTTTTCGGTGAAAACAAATTTTAATGACGAATCAATTGATTTAATGATTAAGAACAATAATAACCTGTTGATAGTAACCCGAAAAAGTACTTTCTCAGGGGCACGATTTTTGGCCCTAAAATTCATCAGCCTCGACATTTTTCCGAAGGTTCATAATTATGTAACCCTCGCGGGTTAACTAAGCGGAATATTAATCCTGAAATATTTCTCGACTCTAGTGCCATACCGAACATGGAAAAAATCGTGATCAAATGTAATTGATCTCAAATTGTACTCAAACATTCATTAACTGTTACAAAATTTGTTGACGCTCAAAAAATATCTTTTTTTTCACCATTAAATTTCATAGGCAGAGCATTTCCTTGAAGATGATTATTTGTTCGATCGCTTTGATTTCCCTTAACTCGGTAGATGTTCATGTGGTCATCAAATTCATTTGTTATGAAGAAAAGTTACGTTTTATCAAATTATTCATTTATTAACTATAAACAAATGTTTATTTCAGACAATCTCGAGAGGCTTACTAAATGATTCATTAAGTGTTCAAAAACATTTATTTTGGCGTATCCTAGTTTACATTTGTTGACAGTTAAAAAATCCTGGTACCCATAAATAAATCGTTTTCTCAGTTCGGGCGATTATAAATTCACAATTCTTGATGGATTTGGTGTTTTTTTTTTCCTGCGGATACAAGAAGCTCACATTTCAATTGGTTTGATGATCGTGCACTTAATTGATGCTCTCGTTCGCCGTCTGGCCATCGGCAATAACAGAAACAACTCTATTCCAACTTGGTGGCTGTTTAACGTGTGCGTTGCACGTGAAACGTATTCACGATCGCGTCTTTCTATTAGGCCTTGACGACAGATGGCACACCTGTACCAAATGCATTCTGTATATACCACCATTATTACGTGATCGCTTCGTACAAACATTTCGAGTTATCGCATATTGCATTGCGATGTAAATCGTCTTATGCGTGTTTGCTGTACCAAGTCACGAAACGAGATCGCATCGTAATTCATACAACCACCTCGACGGTCCAATTGTATCGAGTTAATTATCCAATTAATGAGGAAATTGACATTGTCAGTGGAAAGTGACATTTTTATTGCTGCCTTTGGCTAAAAAAAAAAAAAAACACCGTCGGGAATTCCAAGGACGAATGTAGTCCGAAATATTTTAATCTGTAGTCACCACAGTGGTGCAAATTTTCATCCACAAAAATTTCAAATGTAACATGTTTTCAAAATTTCTTTCATCAATTTGGCTATTTTTTGAGGATAAAATTTCGTTTTTCAATATTCGAAATCATTGCAATCGATATCTCAGGATATTTTACCCCTAAAAAGTATGGTTTCAAGATTAATTTAATATATTCATCGAAGAAATACAAAGTTTTCAAAAGTCGAAGTGCAAATTTGCACCCACGACAATTTCAAGTGTAACAAGTATGCAAAATTCCTTATTTTTCAATTTGGTCATTTTTCGACAGTGAAATTTCATTTTTCAATTTTCAAAATCGTAATCGATTGTATCGAATAAAATCGATCGACCGTATCGATCGAATCAAAATTGTAATCGATTGCTTGGGATATTTAACTCCCACGAAGTATGGTTTCAAGATTAATCGTACGCATTCATCGAAAAAATACAAAGTTTTGAAAAGTCGAATTGCAACTTTGCACGAGTGTGGTGAGTGCGTGACCTCAAAGGGAGTGTGGTGTCTACGGGTTAACGTTGCGTTAAGGAATTGCCGAATAATAATGAGATTGATAAACAGTCTTGAGAGGAAAGTTTTTTTTATAGATTTCCGACGAAAAAAACCATCGGGAAGCCCCATGAGACTCGAAATACTTGAACTGAATGAAAAATAATAATAATAATTGGATTAGTAAACAACTGCAAACTGAAACTTGCTAATCGCTTCCCCGAAATTTCGCACTCCCCTTAACGCTCTATGTCTCTCTCTCGTCGAGAGCAAATACCTCGCGCGACTTCCTCGAAGTCAGAATAGTGTCAAACTCGAGACGAAACAAGGATTACCAAGAAAAATTCGTGGGGCTTCTGTGATGACGAGAATTTTTGGCATTTCATATGACACGCTTCTTTATGCTCCAACTGATTTGTTGCGAATTTTCAAACCCATCGTCCCCGTTGACGGACGATGAAAGGAGAAACCGCAAAAAATGTTATTCGCCAACATTGGCGATGAGCTTCATTTTCTTCTGATAAAAAAATCTTTTGAGTTTTCTTCGTATTGGAAGAAATTCTTGGCTGAACAAGTTTCTGTATTACTTTTGCTTCGTTTCCGTAACGTAGGGAGAAGAGACAAAAAAGAGTGAAGGGAGAAAGAGAGAAGAAAGATTCCACCGATAACGACGGTGTTTACGATTCGTCGGGTTTGGTATTCCGCTGGCGTATATACTTTCTCCTGGTAGAATTATTATTACGTTATGAGAGTCTGCGTCGTAAATGTCCATGGACCTCTCACTTTTACATTTTAAAAGCTTACGATAAACACATCTAAATAACAGCAACGAAACACTTGTTAACAATCGTCAAATGTTTCGTTAATACACGCACACATACATTTACATTTACCCAATTAGCACGTAGAAAAGGAGCAGGAATATTTGCGAATCGAGGAACATTTGATAAATTATATTGTCGTTTAATTAATTTATTTTTACGATCTATTATGACTAAATTTTTTTATATCTTCCCTCCATTTTTACGATCGTTCCTAACGACAGTTTTCCGTAATCGCCGAATCACTCGTGCGCACGCGGAGATAATAAAAATTCATTCCGTTACAGGATAAAAACGAGAAACGACCTCGAATTTTGAATTTCCGACGATACGCGAGAAAAAATTATTTTTTCACCAAATTCTTCTTTGTTACCGTAATTTTTCCGATTCTCATATTGTCCCTACGGACTGAGAATTAATTTTTCCTTCGATTTCGTTGTAATCTTGTTGTTATCAAAAGTTGTTTCTTTTTTTTTTTTTTGCTAACGTTTGATCCATGTTCTCTTTTGAACTACGATGCAATGAAGCTGCAATTGACGTTAATGTTTGGACGACGAAGCAAAACGCCGCAGGATCGTGGAAAATGGATATAAAATTTAATTTGTGTGTCAGATGAATTTTCGTGGTCGGTTCGACGGTCGTGGGGGTTACGGATCGTCTTTAAAGTCAGAAATTCTTTTGGTCGGACATAATACTCATTTTATGTCTTGGATGCTATTCGATGATGGTGTAATTGGTAACCCGTGTGGCGTAAGATTGGTTTTTACTCTTTATCGAACGCTGCCAAGTTTAAACCAGTGCCAAGCCCTTCCATGAGGGATCCACACGTCATTTTCCTCGAAGAAAATTATCTTCTATACTGAACTGTGCGTTATCAAATCCGACGGATACTTCCAAAAGATCGCATTTGCAACGGAAATAGATTCGTTTCATTTCCTACTGGCGATAACATCGTCCTCAATAAAGATTGCTTCAAAACAGTTCTAGCTCCGTACGTGGGCTCTTAATCCTTTCTATATTCGAATTAAAAAATTTAAAAAAAAGCATTAAAGTGTCGGTTAAGGGGTTATATACAGTTGGAAGGACAGAATAAAATCATTTTTTGACGATTTTTTTCTGGACGGGGATTACATTTGATGAAAAAAAGCATGAGGAAATAAATGTAGTGTCATCTTTCAACGCTCTATCGCCATTTTTTATTTTCAAAAATATAGTTCTACGCGGCTACTGTCGTTGATCCTCTGTAGGTCCTCTAAAAAAAAGGCATTTTGCGGTGAGCAAGAAATCTCCGGTTTGGATCAGCTGAAGCCCTGTCCAGAAAAAAATGGAAAAAAAAAAACAAGTTTTTTCTTACCCTCCCAACTGTATAAAATCCCTTATAAAATGTAGATCGTATTTTGCAAGCAAATATCGTTATGTCGAATAATTGAGCAACAATTTCGTAGACTGTTAATTCATGCTTGGGATCCCATTCAATTGGTAAAATTCTCATTGGCATATTCAGGCCAATCAATTGTAACGGGTATTGAATTATGATCGTACCGACGAATTTGCTATGGGCAGGAGGAAGGGGCAGGAAACAGGTTTCTCTCTATATTTTCAAATAGTCGCTGACCACCGAAACGTCAAGGGAGTACATAAATGAGCTGTAGAATATTCATGATCTCGCCTCGTCATATGAGTTTACATTCATGGTTAGAATGTAGAAATTACTTGGGCATGAGACTCTGTCCTATGGACATTTCAGTAGCTCCGCAATGAATTTTCCAGTGAAGCTGAAATATTCGGTGTCATTTTTTAAATTGCATTCTGGGGAAAAACATGGAAATATTCTGACTAAGTTGTAATTGGAATTTGCGATTAAAATTGAATGACAGTTTTTATTATTTTACTTCGGTGACTCCCTGAAGTTCCCCGAATAGGGTCATTCGGTTAATGCGACACAAACGCATAATTACTTGACACACTCCGTTTCCTTATAGGCCAGCAAACACTTTGTTATATTTTCTGCATATTAGTCACCTTCCCTGTTCTCAAATAATATCGACTAATTTTCGCTCATTGGCACAAACGACCGAGTATAATAAAAGTTGAGTTACTGATAAGTCAAACACTGCAAATAGATAACGTGATACCTGGCTTTTGAGCCTTGAATACATTTCGGGATCGGTCTGCATAACCAGTAGCGTTTGCCTAGCTTCATGTCAATCGAGTGAGCTAATTTATTTTGTCGTGATCGCTGATCCCAACGGGACTTACATGACTTAGCGTTTACGCCCTCTCCATAGATTAAGACTTTGTGCATCAATTGACGAACATCCATCCTCGGGTGCTCTGAAGTCGCGTTTACATTTTTTGTGGTCTCGTGGCTTTTACAAGCTGGATGGAATTTACGAAAATTGAAAAAAAAAGAAAAAAATTGTTGATGATTCGTATTTCGTATTTTTCATGCCAGCAGCATGAATTTTCGAGTGTCTCGATTATTTCGAAATAGTTCTCGCGAGGCATCGAGGCCTGAATGAACATTTCTTCAATGGGAACAGTCACTGAGAAAAAGATTTATTTTATGTACCTCGCAGTTTTCTGAAATAAACATTTCTTAATAGTTAATAAATGAATAATTTGATAAAACATAACCTTTCTTGGCAGCAAATGAATTTGATGACCATAAACATCTCTTGAGTTGAGGGAAATAGAAGTGATTGAACGAATCATTACCTTGAAGGAAATGCTATGCTTATGAAATTTTGTAACAGGTTATGAAAGTTCGAATAAAAGTACCAACTAAATATATTTCTTCATTTAAAAAAACTGTTTTTTCAGATGGCAGTAAGGTTTTGATTTCATCAATTTTTCGTTCAATTTTAAAAATCATGACAATTTTCGTATGCATTTTGTTTTCGGATCTTATAAAAATATGGTTTTATGGTCTTGACTGAATATTGAATGAAAAATCGCGAGATCTGGTCAAGAAAAGAACTGAATTTCGTTGTATTTCAGCGATGCAAACTTCAGCATCCTTTTCTCACTTTAGGAGAAATTATTTTGACAAGTTTCGATGATAAATAAGTGTGAATGGAGTCTTGAGCTTGGTTCGTTGAAAGCCTCTGCTGTTTTGTGTGTGAAACTTGGATGCTACGTGACTGCGAACCGTAGCGTGAAGTTTGTATATGTTGAGTACAGATGCTCTTATATATCCATGCAGAGAGATGCATTCACGGTCATGCACTGGTTACTTGGACTTCCCACCGGGACATTTGCCTCGCACGGTCCAGTACGATCACAATTTACAAGTCCCAATTGTTACGATTTATGGGGAAGAAGAAAAAAATTGAGAAATATTGCCTTTCCCATGTTTATTCATAAGAGCTTAATCCACTCTTTGGCAAACACAAATGGGAACAAAAAAAAGAACAAAAAAAAATATTGGACCGAGACTATGGGGGCGAGCTTATGACGTAGGGTGTGGCCTCGAGCTCAAGGAAGGTTGCCATAGAGTTTTTTTCCTCCTCCTTCTCTCTCATTCTCCCTCGCTCTTTTATTTTTCCGTTCTCGTATAATTCTCATATCGACGTTAAAGAGTCTGAGCGAATTAATAAAATTGAGCGAATAATCCTGCTGCGATCGGCCCTACGTCGGCAATTACTCCAACAATAAATCGCACTCGAACACACACTTATATTCCCGAGGTCCTGGAGCGATCGTGATCTTTCTGTAGAACCACCAGAGAAAATGGATCAGTTGGAGGGTGTGGCCTGGCTCGAGGTATATCTCGACCAAGTGCCTTTGCATTGTTGTATTGAAAGTTCAGAGGCGCGCAAGGATCTCTACTTTTTTCATTCCATCCTACAGCAAAAGTGGAAAAAATAATGAAGAAAATGTGAAGCACATTTGTTTGCGGATCTACGTCGATAAATCATGAAAATCGTAGATTTTTGCTTCCTCATAGAGGAAGCTACGTGACGCTGAAATTTTTTTTTCCATATTTCAATACCAATGTGCTTAAAATGTCCCAAAACATCGAAAAATCATATCTAGAAAAAATGTCCGGATGTCTGTGAGTGTGTGTTCTGGCGCTGTAAAATTCAAACGTTTATAACTCGAGAACAGTTTGAGCTGCAGGGCTCCCGTTCAGCACAGATGTCAAGTCATACGGATTCTCCATTCCCTGAGAAATTCGTCGGAATTGCTAGAAATATACGAATTGTACAGCATTTTGAAATTTTCAAAAAAAGACTGTCGACGCTCTTATTTTTGCAAATTTTCAGATTTATTGTTAATTTTTTTTCTATAAATAGGGTATCATAATAGGAAACTTGGTATTGAATTTGGGGAATATCGGTAGAGCGGTTTAAATTCTACGATTTTTCAAATTTTAGGAAAATCTGAGATTTTTACAAAATCGTCCAACCCCATTGATTTTCTTTTTTTTTTTTCGTGAGACTAGACGCCAAGAATAAACAACTTTTATTGCCATCTCTTTCGAAACGGAAGTGACGCCGTTTATTCGCATAGCCACTAACTTATTAGCTATAGCCAAAGGGCAGATGTTGTCATGAATTTCAATGGAAGTCAAGAGAATGCAATAGTTGCTGAGCAGGAGTGTCGCAGACTATCTTTTCAGTGG
>JAPYYS010000887.1:0-59834 GCA_030522525.1 Campopleginae sp. 14b
TCGTGCTATTTCTACAGGCGGTATCATTCTACATACCGCGTTTCATATGGAAATCATGGGAAGGAGGAAGAATCCAGATGTTGGCCGGTGGGCTTGCTGATCCAGTCCTGAGCAAAGATTGCATACGAGAGAACACGCGAAGCCATTGGTCGACACAAAGAAATAATATCTTCGGGGACCAACTTCACACGACAAGTCAGAAAAATATGTGTATATATTCCAATGGCCGCATATTTCACAAATACCGATCATATGATTTGTTTTTTCTTTTCCGAAAGTTTTCGTTGTTCACCTTTTTTTTTTCCTAAAATATTTCATTAGCCGTGCTTGAGAATTTCCTCCGCCCTTTACAAACGATAAAATTGGAATCTCGTTTTATAAAACGAAATAGCAATGTTCGTATTTCCTTCGTTTACTGCGCGAACTTTTGGCGCCTAGTCGATGGCGTCACCTACATGTAATTAGTTCCATGCGCCACCGCAAACTGCTGCGAGTCAGTTGCGGCGGGCGACTCGGATCTTCATTAGCTCTCTAGTGCTTGACCAGTCCTCGGTCGTATAGTGAGTGACGCTTCGACATCGCGTCCGTGTGGTCGTAATTGGTTTTCCAATCGGAAATTGGTCTCCCTCAACGAGCATCTGCCGAGACTCGGCTTCTTCCATAGTCAATTTCTTCAAACAATCAGGCGCGATCGCGGTTAAATAATTAGTGAAAAAAATAATAAGCAGCTAGTGAGAAATGTCGACCATGACGCACAGGAAACGTGTTTGTTACTATTACGACAGTAAGTTAATAAAAGTTAATTTCTTGCAGTTTTTTCCCATGCATGCTTCTCCTAATATTTGTTTTATTAATAAAAATACTGTACACATGTATATCGCATGCTACGATTAGTAATCCCGCGGTAATCGGCGATTGCGCGGGGGCGGCAAATGGCTGAGTGTTTATACTCGTGTGCGCGTATACAATACGAACCCGGAATCACGTATACCAAATACCGATTTTCCCTCGTATTTTCCGTGCTCCCTCATCATTTTTCGCGATAATTCTATGACAAAATCCTTCATTTGCGGTTCGGTCTCATAATTGTCGTAAAAAAGTAACTCTCCGCAAATTTTTTCCCGCCTTCGTATCGTTTTTGTGAAGTTAACGCGAGAGATTCTCAGCTGACGGATCGCGCGACCGTAGTTTGGGAATAAAGCCAAGCGTTCGCCATGCTTGATGCGTGACCGTAGTTCTGGTAGTTCACCCGAGAATCTCTCGCGTTATCTCACAATTTTTCAACAAAACTTGAAAATTCTCGTCCAAAATCAAACAAATTTAGTGAATAAATGTTCCTCGGGGAATTTCACGCAAATATTCTGCTTTTCACTCCGTTCTTTTTGCATTTTCGACCAGATTTTTCCGATTCGGTGTATGTTGCGTTCCATGATGCTTTGTGTGGCATTTTCAAAGGTACACACTTTCTTTTTTCTTGACACACGCCTTTGTCTCCATTTTTACGCCGAAACTTTCTAAAATTTCTTCAAATCCATTTAAAAAAACTCTTCTCCACGGTAAAAATTTTTTCAACCGAGAAATCCTTGATTATTTTTTGTGTCGCGAAATATTTTCATTCTCGCGAGCGCGTAATGGCTTTTTTCGTCAACAGGCAACAATGCCTCGGGGGCTCTCAGAGCCGTGAATTTTTTTTTTATCCCCAATGCGAAAAATGCGGATTGTGTTTATTCAACCAGACGAATCGGCCGCTATCGTACGAAAATTCTCGTACTCGAGATTTGGAAAAAAAATTAAAAATAAAAAACCAATAAAATAAAAAATCGTAGAATTGGCATTAAATTTTGATGACTTTTCAGGTGATATTGGAAACTATTACTATGGGCAGGGACATCCGATGAAGCCGCACCGCATAAGGATGACTCATAATTTGCTTTTGAACTACGGCCTCTATAGGAAAATGGAAATTTATGTGAGTATAAAAAATCGTGTTTTTTTCCGTCTCTGCTTGATATACTCGTTGTATTAATTCAGCAAGATTTATTATAATTATGCAACATTTTCAGCGCCCGCACAAAGCTACCGCGGACGAAATGACCAAATTCCACAGCGACGAGTACATCAGATTTCTTAGATCTATAAGACCGGATAACATGGCAGAGTACAACAAACAAATGCAGAGATGTACGTATTATCATTTTTTTTCTTCATTTTTTCATCATTCAATATTCTTCCAATTTATTAAATAATTTACTTTATTTTTTTTATTCGTTTCAGCCATTTTATTCTCCTTTATTTATTGCATTCAATTTTTTCATTTTTTTTTTTTTTTTTTTTTTTTTTTTTTTTTTTTTTTTTTTTTTTTTTTTTTTTTTTTTTTTTTTTTTTTTTTTTTTTTTTTTTTTTTTTTTTTATTTGCAGTCAACGTGGGAGAGGATTGTCCAGTTTTTGATGGGCTTTACGAATTTTGTCAATTATCGGCCGGGGGCTCGGTCGCTGCAGCGGTTAAATTGAACAAACAAGCCTCGGAAATTTGCATCAATTGGGGAGGTGGTTTGCATCATGCGAAAAAGAGCGAAGCTTCGGGATTTTGTTACGTCAATGACATAGTTCTTGGAATTTTGGAATTGCTTAAATATCACCAACGAGTTTTATACATCGACATCGATGTTCATCACGGAGATGGCGTCGAGGAAGCTTTTTACACGACCGATCGCGTCATGACCGTTTCCTTCCATAAATATGGCGAATATTTTCCAGGCACTGGAGATCTACGAGACATCGGAGCCGGAAAAGTAAATAATTATTATCTTTCCTCATTTTCTTTCTATTTTTTACATTTATTCCATTTTGTTTAAAAATAGATGTTCCATTTAATATTTTTTACAAAATTTTCTAATGCAATTTTCGTTCAATTTTCGAATTTACTCAATTTTTCAACAATTTTTCAATTTTATTTATTTATTCATTTTTTCCATCCAATTCATTTTTTAATTCTCAAATTCAATCTTTTAAATTTTTTTAAATATTTTACTAAACTTAATTTTTTTTTCATTTTTTTAATTAATTTTTTTTTTTTATTCGCTTTCCAGGGCAAATATTACGCCGTCAACATTCCGTTGAGAGATGGCATGGACGATGAAAGTTACGAGTCCATATTTGTCCCCATAATTTCCAAGGTCATGGAAACGTTCCAACCTTCTGCGGTCGTTCTCCAATGCGGTGCCGATTCGTTGACAGGTATTTGGCCCTCCTATTCTTATTTTTGTCATTATTTTCCTAAAATTCTGGAATTTAACGTTTTTTTTTCGTTTTTCTTGCCTTTCTCATTCGACAAAGGCGACAGATTGGGCTGCTTCAATCTGACAGTCCGTGGCCATGGAAAATGCGTCGAATTCGTGAAAAAATATAATCTGCCCTTCCTCATGGTCGGTGGCGGCGGTTATACCATCAGAAACGTTTCGAGATGCTGGACCTACGAAACCTCCGTCGCTCTTGGCTCCGAAATCGCCAACGAATTGCCCTACAACGATTACTTCGAGTATTTCGGACCCGACTTTAAACTTCACATTAGTCCATCCAATATGGCGAACCAAAACACCGTCGAATATTTAGAAAAAATCAAGTAAGTCGACGGAATTTATGAAAAACATTTTTATTCATTATTTTTTATTATTTTTCGATTTTCCATGATTTTTTATTATTTCTTGATTTCTTTAATGATTCTTCATTATTTTTTGGTTTTTGATATTTTTTTAAAGTATTATTCGTGATTTATGTATTATTTTTGATTATTTTTTGTCATTTCTTCGTTTCGACAGGACGAGGTTGTTCGAAAATCTAAGGATGTTGCCCCACGCGCCTGGAGTCCAGGTCCAAGCGATTCCTGAGGATGGCGTCACCATCGAAGACTCCGAAGCCGAGGAAAAAATTAATCCCGACGAGAGATTACCCCAACGCGATTTAGACAAGAGGATACAACACGAAAACGAATACAGCGACAGCGAGGACGAAGGCGAAGGTGGTCGTCGGGATAATCGATCATTCAAGGTAAAAATTCATCGAAATATTTATTCCAACAGTTTAGAGCTTAAGCACGACCTCTGACCTCAATAATTCCGTACGCAAATGCAAATTTGCACTTCGAGTTTTCAATACGATCTCCCTCGTCGACATTCCCACGGATCGAAAACTCGTGGGGCACTTTTTAGGGGTAGCGAATCCTGGGCAATCGATTGCGATCATTTAAAAATGGAAAAATTCAAAATTTTTAACGAAAATCGGTCCAATCCACATAAAAATTTTGAAAACTCGTTTTTTTTCGGTTTCAACGCCATTTTTATACTAATCAAGGTATTGGCATTTAATGAGAACGGAATTAAAGATAAAGAGTCATATTTCAAGAAAAAAAATAATCCGCAATGTTCCTCGGGGTCCTACGGGTCAAATAAAAAATAAAACACACAAAAAATAACGAAACGATGAAAAAAATTCTAAAAAAATGCGATTTTGGAATATTTCAGGGTTCGAGAAAACGGCCGAGGCTGGATAAAAGCCAGGAAGGAATCGACGGAGATATGAAGAAGGAGGACGACATAAAATCCGAAATAAAAGGTAAATTTTGCTCTCTTTTTTGAAAGAATTGATTTTCCCTCCAAAAAATGGAACATTTTTGAAAAAATTTGATAAAAAATGTTTTTTTTTTTTCCTCCAGACGAGAAGGACGAGAAGTCGAACGTGATGAATGACGAGGCGAAGAAAGACGGTAGTGGGAATCCCTGATAGAAGAGAATTCGGGGCAGCTTGAGAAACTCTTTGAAGAAATATTAATTTATCGAAATGGGGAGGAGAAATGAGAACAACAGAATCGCGCAGCGGCAAAGAATAAATGGCGAAAAAGAGATCAAGGCCCTGGTGGATTGACTATCATGTTCCTACAGTCATTTACTAAATTTTCTTTGCACGAGAAAAATCCCATGAAACAAAAAAAAAAAAAAAATAATTCAAACGATCGAAAGAAAAATCAATTTTTTATTAAAAAATTAAAATTTGGTCATTCTTTCGCGTTTCGAGCAGATCGAACTTTCACATTATTTCTCATCAACTTCGCTGGCCACAATAACAACGCGAATAAATGGATATTGGCTCAGCTAATCACGTCTGTACATAAAATAATTATCTCTCTCTCTCTCTCTCTCTCTCTCTCTCTCTCTCCCTCTCTTTCTCTCAACATCGAAGAATTTAGCCAGATAATGAATGTCCTTAAAGAAAAGTTATATATTGATAAAAAGAAGAAGAAAAAACCAAAAACCCAAGTTTTCGCTCTCGAAAAAGTCAAAATTTCGTTTATTCGCCAAAAAAGAAAAAAACAAACAATCACGAAATGTGAAAAATGTCTTGAGGATTCTCCAGGGATCCAAATTCCCGTCACCTACTTTTTTCTCCCTCCCCCTCCTCCGTTAATTACAATTCCGGAGAGAATTTCATTTTTTTCTTTTTTTTCTTGACCACAAATCAACTTTTTTTCTAAACCTCATTTTTTAAAATTAAATATTTAATTTTTGCGAGGCAAGCACAAAGAAAATGCATTGCCACATCCAAAATAAAGTTTACGATAAATGAGGAGAGGAATTTTGGAAAAAGTCGCGAGATGAAAATTATGAGTCGCCCGAGCAAATGGAAAATTAATTATTGCGATCGAATGGCACTATTTTTTTGGCCAAATCCCATGGAACTTGAAGCTCGCGTCAAGGCCGAGGGATCAACGAGAAAATTGGCAAAGAAGACTCACGATCAATGGTGTATTTTTAGTGATAAAGGCCCCGGAAATACCGGAGGATAAAAAATACGAAACAAAGAGAGAGAAAAAAACATTCAATGTATCGTTCCCATCGTGTTTTAGTATTTTAACGAGTCTAATTGATTACGAAATCAATCGAGCATCACTTGTTGCGTTTTGTCTTGATTTACAAATATACGTGAAATATAAATACAACAGAAAACACTCACAAACACACAGACGTACTAATGTTTTTCAATATTTATAATAAAAATCATTTTTCTCATCCGCAAATACAATTATTTCTGTCTTTCAATATATTTGTTTTTTTATTCACCACGTTTCATGAGAGTTTCCATTTATTCATCCCTCACTCTCAATGAACTCACATTTTTCTAATTTTTATTTATTGTTTCCTTTTCGTCAGTGGCCGCGATGGAATTTTCGAAAAAAAAGAATTTTTTTATATGAATTTCGATTTTTTTTACTCCCCCACGCTCGATCCATGGAACGACAATTTTTATCATTTTCTTTTCTTCTCGTCAGTGACTACGATGAAATTTTTGGAGAAGAGAATACTTTTCCTGTGACCGGAGCGAAATCGTTCGGAGTAAGACTTTTCGTGAGATTTTCTCGTCAGGAATAAAGTACACGCCCCCAATAAATCGCCAGCGATAATGCACGATTCTCGATTTTTGTGTGTTCGAATTTTATCATATGGAATATCGGTGTCGAACATGTGTTGATGAAAAGAAACGCAGAGACTATAATAACGAATGATTAAACAGTAGAGGTAAAAATAATCGTTATCTAAACTTGATAAGTAAATAATTGAGATATAAAAATGGGCTCATTCTTATATAAGCGCCATGCGTCGGTGTTTTGACAGCGTGCAGTTGGGTAAACATTCTAACCTCCTCCACGCAAAGTTCGAGTGGCTCGACAAGAGCAATTAACAAATTCTGCGACTAAAACACAATGTTACAAGTGCAGAAATCGGATAATTCTTTTACTTTCAACAACAAAACGTCATTTACGATGAGTGTCGTTGCATAAAAAAACGAGTAAATATTCTAACCTAAAAATGAATAATTGACGATAAAAACATTAATTTAAAGTGAGAGATAAAAAAATGTGAAAAATTGAAGAAAAAAAGTTTTTTAACCGTGAGAACACGATGTGACGCACAGCCAAGTGACGTTTTTTTAATTCTTCCGGATTTTAACACCTGTGGAAAAGTTCTAACCTCAAAGTGAGCCATCCGGAATACATCGCGCGTCGTAAAGGAAAAACAAAGCAATTCGATTTCGAGCGAGAATCGGTAGTGCGAAAATTTGAGAAATAATCAGTGGCAATCGGAAAAATAATTACTGACAAATTTTCAAAGTTGAACGACGGTTTTTATGTAGGAAATTCAACCTCACCAATTCTACGCAAATAAATGAACGGAGCTCGAGAATTAATTCGCGAACGAGCTGTTTCGTGAGATAAATGAAATGAAATAAAAATAGGGAGATAGAAGGACAAGAAAAATGATTGCTCATTTGTCGCACGTGATGACACTTGCCAATAGTATAATTGGCGTGAGTGTTTTGGCCATGCCATTTTGTTTCAAGCAGTGCGGCATAATCCTAGCGGTTTTAGTGCTTCTGACGAGCAGCGTTTTGTCGAGATTGGCTTGTCATTTTCTAATTAAATCGGCAGTGATGTCTAGACGTAGAAATTTCGAATTTTTGGCATTTCATGCATTTGGGACTACGGGGAAATTGTTGGTAGAGCTTTTCATTATCGGTTTTCTTCTCGGCACCTGTATTGCGTTTTTTGTTGTTGTGGGCGATCTCGGGCCGCAAATTATCGGAAAAATGCTGAATAAAACGCCGGAAGACATTAGAAACAGCGTTTTAGTGACAACTGCGACTTTTATAGTTTTCCCGCTGGGTCTTCTTAGGAACATTGACAGTCTTAGCAGCGTTTGCACGGCCACAATAGGCTTTTATTTGTGTTTAGTGCTCAAGGTAACCGCCCGGCCCATTAATTCTCCGTCGGGCCTCCAAATCCTCGCAAATTTTGTTCCAATTGACGTCAATGCTTTTTCTCCGTGCACAGGTCATCGGGGAATCGACGAGACACATTTTCCTTGGCGATTGGTACGACAGCGTCGTCTACTGGAGACCCGCCGGGATTTTGCAATGTTTACCAATATTTTCCATGGCTCTTTTCTGTCAGACGCAATTATTTGAAATCTACGAGGCTATTCCAAACGTTTGTTTGGAAAAAATGAATCAGGTGGTCCGCGGGGCTCTCAACATTTGCACGGTCGTTTATCTTTGCGTAGGATTCTTCGGATACGTCGCATTTTGTACTCAACCGTTTACAGGTGAAATAACATTAATGTAATTTTTTAAAGGGATGGAAAATTCTAAACCTCCCGAGTGCACGCATACCGGGTCAATTTGACCCCAAATTTTTTCTTTAACGTGAAGATTGAATACCAATTTAATGGTCAGGTCAAAATGACCCAGTGTGTACTCCAAGGGCTAAATGAATTTTTAGACAAAAACGAAAATAAAATGTGAATTTATCAGTTGGGTCAAAATGACCCAGTGTGTACTGGAAGTGTTTAAGAGGCATAGTAATTAAAATGATGAATTCGTTTGCTTTTTCAGGCAATATTCTTATGAGTTTCGAGCCCAGTTTGACTTCGGACGTGATAAAATTGGGATTTGTATTTTCGGTTGCTTTTAGCTTTCCTCTCGTTATTTTTCCCTGCCGAGCAAGTTTGAATTCTCTTCTGTTTCGCGGGGTGCGTTTATTTATCATTTAATTATTTAATCTCCCATTGAGCTTTGCCATTTGACTAAATCAAATGCGTAAATGAGAAGAAAAAAAAAAAAGATAATCTAACGATTCAATATTGTTGCAGGGTCACGGTCACGATCCAGCCAACAATTATATTCCGGAAGTGCGATTCCGGTGGCTGACTTTTGCCATAGTCTCAATGTCCCTCGGCACTGGAATTCTTATACCGAACATTGAATTCCTACTTGGTATCGTTGGCTCCACTATCGGAGTCATGATTTGCCTTATTTTTCCTGCAGCTTTTTTCATTGCGATCAGCACCAAAAATACAAATGAGAGATTGATTGCTCAGGTATGTCGAAAAATTCGAGTTGGTTCCTTGGTCAACCTCGTTGATACACATGGGTCTGAGGGACCCTAGCGTTTATTTGGGGTGCTTGGGTTCGTTTAAAAAATCGGAAAAAATTGAGAAAAGTCGTTTTTGATCTCTTGAATGAGGAGCTGCACTGAGTGATGGATAAATACATTTCTTGTAAGATTTTTATGCCTAAAATCCACGCCATTTGCTCAATGGGTCCCCCAGACCCATGTGTCTCTACTGACCCTCAAAAATCCATTTTCTTTTGCCCCCTCTTCAGGGAATTCTGTTCCTGGGCATGTGGATAATGGTCCTCGGCACATACGCCAATATTTACGCGATCGAAGACTCTCCGAATCCCAGATTTTCCATCGCGACTGGAAAACCGATGATTAATCAATTCAACGATTTAGCTCTGAGCAATATCCTCAACGAAGACTTTCCGGTCGACAAAATTTTACTCAAAGGTAAAGCAATATTTTGGTAAATAAAAAGAAAATAATTTTCTGGGCTCAAACTTTGAAAAGTTTCAATTAAAAACTGTTTTACAATTTTATAATCGAACATTTTTTAAATTTAATTCAATTCGATTTCGAATCAATTTATTTAAATTTAATTGAGTTTGATTTAATTTAATTCAAATTAATTCAATTATTGAATTTAATGATTGTTATTTAATTTAATTTAATTTAATTATTTTATTTTATTTTTTTATTTTTTTTTAGACAAGAATGAAATCGGAAAGAATGAAGAGTCGGAAATTTTAAAAACTTCCAACGTCAGGCGCGAGCCACCGATTCCGGTGGAGCGCGAAATCGTGACAGAGAAATCGCTGGTCGATGCGAAACCTGCGGAGGCCGTGTCTCCTCAATCTCCCCTGACAGGAGAAAAAATTCGGGACTCGATAGCCGAGAAAGTTGAGTCGAAATCCATCGACCAAATAGACGAAAAATCTAACGACACTCCGGCCATCGCAGGACAAGACCCTGGGACTTCCAAAGAAGCAGCAAAGGTCAAGGTCAACGACGCACATGAACCTCCGAGTGGGAATCTCCCGGCCGAATCGAAAAACGAAAATCTCATCGATTCCGACGCCATAAAAAAAGAAGAAACCGAACTCGAAGCCGCGGCTGGCGACGTGAACGCCGCTGCCGAGGCCCGACATGAAAAACTTCGTCAAACTTTAGAAAAACACAAAATCGAACAAATGGAAATGATGCAAGAGCAAAAACAACTCCTCAAGGACATAAAGGAACAAAAACACGAACTCGAGGCTCTGGAGATGGTGAAAAACCTCTTGGCCGACGAGCAAAATAAAGTGGAAAAAAAAATCGAATCGATCGATAAAAAAATGGAAAAAATCGAATCTATCGATAAAAAAATCGAGGAAACCGAATCGATCGATAAAAAAAAGGAAAAAATCGGATCGATCGATGAAAAAATAGAAAAAATCGAAACGATCGATAAAAAAATGGAAAAAATTGTCGAGCCTCTCGTTGCCCTCGAACAGGAGCAAGTTTCGGGACAGGCGATGCAGAAAAATGTCATTTCCGGTGGGAAAAAGTCGGGGGCGGAGCCCCAGACGCTCCGGAGACACGAAGAGACCGCAGAGTCTGAAAAAAAAATTCCAAACGACGAAAAATCGTTGAAAATCGAAAAAAATTCTTTTGCGGAAAAAAAAAATGGAGGCTCGGAATCTTCGCATCTCCCTCTGAAAATCCTGGACCCGGAGTCCCGGGGGCCCATTCTAAACGCCTTGACAAATTGGACCGTAAAAAAATCGTCGAACGAAACGAATCTCGAGTGGAAAAATTCGCACGAAAATTTGACGCCCAATTTTTCTCGATCCAGCGACGACAAAGCTAATCCCATTGATTTACCGATCGCCCTGCGAATGAGCGAACAAAATAAAAACCTCTCGGGCCTGCATCCCGGCAACCAAACCCTCGACGAAAATTCCTCACCCCGCCGCGACATCCTCCAGCATCGCGATCACGAAAAAAGAGAAAAAAGAGAAATTCATGAAATTGACGAAAAAAAAGAAAAAAATGGGGAAACGAAAAATTCAAAATTCCCGACTGACGAGCAATGTCCCATGCGACTCGGCAACAAAAATCCCACCAACATATCCGACGAGAATGTAGCCATTTTGAAAAAACGAGATTTAAAAGAATTTCAAACTGAAAGCTGAGAAAAAAAATCTTCTAAGACATTCCCGACACGATAAATAATTCCAAGAGACACATCAATTATTTTTATGACAATATTTTACATGCCAGCAAAGAAAAACGTGTGAATTATTTAATAAAATAATTGAAATATTTGTGGATTTTGAATTTTTCAAATATCTGTGAAATATATATTTTTCTGTAATATCTGAGCATTTTTATTCATTATTTATTTATTTTTTCCTTCCAATTTAGCCAAATTTTGGAAAATCAGAATTTTTTAGAAAAAAAATGGAGCTCGATTGATTTTTTTCGAGACAATATTTTTCTGGGCAGCGAACAAGAGCGTGTGAATTATTTTTCAAATAATAATCCCAATATTTGTCGATTTGTAATTTTTTTCTAATTTAATTTTATTCTAAATTATTTCGATTTATTTATATTTTTATTTTATTTATATATTATTTTATTATTTATTCCGTTATTCATTTCTTAATGATTTATTATTTATTTAATATTTATTTATTTATTTATTATTTTTTATTTAATGTTCATCAATTTATTATTTATTATTATTCATTTATTTACTTCGATTTTGGAAAAAAAAGATGGAGGTCGATTGGTTTTTTTGAATGTTTAAATATTTCGAAATATTTGGGCAATTATTACGCAGGCGGTTTGGCGAAGAGTTCACCTGTTCTGATTGCGTGTCGATGAATATAAACATGGAAGGCGGAGGGGGTCAGCAGATTAGCAGTGAAGCGATCGTGTGCGGGCAGTCAGTCGCTCAATCGACGTCGAACGCTTTGGAGTGCGAGCGCGCATTCGATAACAAAGTTTTATTATTTTCCATTTTATTATCGTGACAGTGTTATCTTTTTTCGAGGGTTCGAAAATCATCGATTATTATTGCAGTTGATGCAATCAATTATCGCGAGAATGTGTGTTGAGCACGTGGGATAGAATATATTTTCGAGAAACTCTGAGACAACATTTTTTATTTATTTTTTTTTGATTATTCGCATAATCGGAAGTACTTTTGATTCGGATTCATGGAATCACCCAACGTGAGTATCGAAATCTTTTTTTTTCTCTCGCTATTTCGTAATTTTCATTGTCCCATCGATCAATTTTTTTTTTCCATTTTCGAGCCCATTTTTTTCGTGCAATTTTTTTTTTTTTTAATTTTTTAAAATGAGTGGTATTTTTTTTCTACGTTTTTTACGTTGAAAATCTTTGCGAAATATTTTTCTGGTCCCTCCAGGATCGTTGATCCCAATCTGTATATTTATTTGTCATTTTCGAACGTTCTGTTTGGTTTTTTCTCCCGGAAGCGATCGTGAGTTCTGAGAATTTGTTGTGCCCGGTGTTGAGTTTTTTTTTTAGCATCGAATGCGGAGAAATTTACTTGGCAAAATAAAACAGAAGTGACTCGTAACGATATTGACACATTTTTCAATTAATATTTATTTTTTCAACGTTTTTTTTTCACACGGATCGAGCGAACGTGGCGTTCGTCCAATATTTTATTTATTTATTGTTTTTCTACTTTTATTACGAGCTCCGCGGATTGTTACGCTTGTGACCCTTGCGCAGTATATCGACCGACCTATACTCAACTATACGGGGGAAATATTGAAGATGCGGCCCTGTGTGGGTAAAGGTGCACGTATAGAACAGGGCAGGAGGGGGGAGGGGTTTATAATAAGAGCGATAACGTGTACTGAGCAGGAAGGTTCGCGAGAAAATTCACGATAGTGCAACGTACCCTCGTTCACGTACGTTTGACATTTTAACTTTACCACGTGGTCTCTGCTCATTTGAAAATTCATATTTTCCCTGTAACATCGAAATTTGGAGGTTTTGTTCGTAAAAATATAAATTTGTCGTTGGCCCGTGTGGTTTTCGTGCTCTTGAGAATCATACCGTCCTTCGGTCACAGCCGGAAGTGGTAGTCTCGATGTTTTGTTACGGAACTCCAAGGCCACGAATCCAAATGTTTTTTGTCGTAGAGGGGAAGCGATTTTTTTGATTTTTTGTTTCGGCAGCCCGTTTTCCGGTCGTCACCGGAAGTCGCAGTAGTTTTCGCGCGCGAAAATCCGCGAAATTTCAATTATTTCGAAATCGAATTTTCATCATCGTACGTTTTTTTTTCTTTTTCTTGAATTTTTCCGCGAAATATCAGGATCTCGTTGTTTCTTGTTGCTCGCACGAGTTACCGGGGTAACGAGTTGCCTTTTTTTTTCACGGACGAGCTCCACAATAGCTTTTTATATTGAACGGAAATTCGAAATTTTTTCCGCCATTTCGGATCGCCGTAAACGCGCAGTGCCCGTGCATTATCGCAAATTCAAAAATTATTATGATACTTTGGGGTTAGGCGGTCTCGGGAGCAGCGACCAAATCGAATCGACACGAATAAATTATCATTTGTCTACGACAACGACACGCGCGCGAGGCAAACGATATGCAAAAATTTTTATCTCAACTATTTTGTGACTCATAGCGAGGGAGTGTCGGAAAAAAATTGTTTACCCGAAACGCCATGAGATGATTTTCGATTTCCAACGACTCTACGCGACATGGCAAATCGTCGGTTACGTCCATTTCGGAAAAATTGTTTACCAGTGACAGCTGACACGACGCGCTCAATTTTCAGTCTAACCCAAAATTCAAATGCCCTCGACGCGCGTGAAAAAGCCCTCTGACGTCGTAACACAGTTATAAACCGCGTGGCACACTGCTGAGCAAGTGACAGCAGCAGGTACAAATATTATTATTCCAAAAAATAAAGATGTAAATAAAAAATACACGCAAAATGTCAAATAGTGATAGCAAAGTGGCGTTGTGTAAGAAAAAGCGATAAGTTTTTTCACAGCTGTCACGATCTCGTAGATCGACACGTCAGACCTCAAAACATTTCGATTATTCTCGTCAAATGCCAATGGCTCGTGTGCGTGTGAACTAGATAAAAGAACTCGGCGATTTTGAGGTTATAAATTCGTGTATTTGCTCCGCTTGCTAAATAAACTTCAAAATTGCGAATATTTTTCGTGTTCTCGACGAAAAATGTATCTTTTTGAATCTTGAAGCTTTTTCGAGCTCTATCATCCTCCAATTACGATTGCATTTCGATACTTATATCTTCGGTAATATTTTCCAAGTTCAAGGTCGATGTATCGACCCGGAACAAATAACCCCATCAAATGAATAAGTTTCGACCGATTCTTTCAGTCTCATGAAAAAGGTACATTTTGATTATTCTCAAAAAACGTGAATTTTCCTCGATTCTCAAAATCTCAACAATCTTTCCCATTCTTCTCATGATTTTCCACTTTGTCCTCCTCCCTGGTCAGTTTTGGTTAACCCTTTCTAGAGGTACACGGCTCTGGGAGACCCTGCTGCTTATGAAGGTTCACGGGCTCGTTAAAAAAATCGGAAAAAATTCAGGAAAATTGTTTCAGGTCCATAGAGAAGAGCCTGAACCGGAAAATGTATGACCCGGGTCCCCCAGACCCATGTGTGTCTACAGGGGTAAAAAAATGCTCAAATCGAAATTTTCTGCAATATCTTGCTCCGCAGACTGAAAAGTCGATCCACGACAATTACAAGCCTCCCGACATTGATCCCCAGACCGGTAGAAAGTTTAGTTTCAAGGTTATGTCCGTTTCTGCGTCACGGATGGTCGCCCCCTCAATTTCCATCCAAAAAAATATGTTTCTCCTCGTTTCCTTGTTTCGGCATTGATTTTTAGGGCGATGCAATTGCGAAATGCCAAATTTTCAATTTTAATGAAAAAAAAAAAAAAAAAATCGAACTTTCGGACAAAAAATGAGAGAAAAATGGAATTCTGCAGGAAAAGAAGGAGGAAGCGGAGATGTGGTTGACAACGTCTGTGTCGGCCAGCCTCGGCGCGGAGGAGGTTGCCGCCCGGCTGCACGTAGACCCAAAAACGGGTCTGAGTTGGCCGGAGGCCGAGCAGCGGAGATCTCTGGTCGGGTACAACGAGCTGACCGTCAAGGACGAGGAACCGACGTGGAAAAAATATGTCGAGCAGTTTAAAAATCCTTTGATCCTGATGCTGCTGGGTTCTGCGTTCGTCAGTGTTTGCATGAAACAGTTTGACGACGCGGTCAGCATAACGGTGGTAGGTCCAGGAGGAAAAGATAAAAAATGTCTTTGCTCTCGGTAGAAACACCAAAATTGTTTAAAAAATGTTTTTTTCCTCTCCACAGGCAATAATCATCGTCGTGACCGTCGCATTCGTTCAGGAATACCGATCAGAAAAATCTCTTGAGGAATTAAACAAATTAGTTCCTCCAACTTGCCATTGGTAATTTTTGATAAAAGTTTTTTTGAATTTTCTCGAACGAATAAATTTAATTTATTTCTTTTCTTATTTTCTTATTTTTATTACTATTTTTATTTTAATTTTGATTTTGAATTCAATTTAATTTTGATTTTATAATTCAATTTAATTCAATTTGTTCAGCCTCCGTGAAGGACGAGTGGAATCTTTTCGTGCTCGAAATTTGGTGCCCGGGGATGTGGTATATTTGAATATCGGTGACCGCGTGCCTGCCGATGTCAGAATCCACGAAGCCATTGATTTGGCTATCGACGAGAGCAGCTTCACCGGCGAGACTGAACCTGCCATGAAAACTACAGCTCCTCTTCTCAAGAGCAATGGACACACGTCGAAAAAAAATATCGCCTTCATGGGGACTCTCGTCCGATGCGGAAATGGCAAAGTACTTGGAAACATTTTTTATTTTTACAGTTTTAACGATTTTTTGACGAATTTTTTGACTCTTAACAAAATTTTCGCAGGCTCATGCATTCTGCATGAAAAAACGAAAAAAATGAGCCCAAGTTGAAATGTTTTCGTTAAATTTTGCTCTCCTCCAGGGAATTGTGATAAATACCGGAGAGAAGAGCGAGTTCGGAGAAGTATTTGCGATGATGCAAGCTGAGGAAGCGCCCAAGACTCCGCTTCAAAGAAGCATGAGTATTCTCGGTGCTCAACTTTCTTTCTACTCATTCTGCATAATCGGAGTGATAATGTTGCTCGGATGGATTCAGGGCAAAGCGCTTTTGGAGATGTTAACGATCGGCGTGAGCTTGGCTGTCGCCGCGATACCTGAAGGCCTGCCAATCGTAGTCACGGTTACTCTCGCCCTCGGAGTCATGCGAATGGCCAAGAGAAACGCAATCGTTAAAAAACTCCCCACCGTTGAGACTCTCGGTAATTAATTTCATTTCATTAGAAAAATTCAATTCAATTTAAAAAATTCAATTTAATTGGGATAATTCAATAAAATTAAAAAATGTATTTAAAATTAAAAAATTCAATTTAATTAGAAAATTCAATTTGTTTGGGAAAATTCACTTAAATTATAAAATTCAATTCTATTAGAAAAATTGAATTTAATAAAAATACTGAATTTCAATAGAAAAATTTAATTTAATTTGAAAAATTCAATTTAATTAAAAAATTTAATTTAACTAGAAAAATCAAATTTGACTAGAAAAATCGAATTTTTCTCTAAATTTCTTTTTTTTCTTTTTTTTCTCCTTAATGTTAAGGCTGCGTCAACGTAATCTGTTCCGACAAGACGGGCACGATAACGAAGAACGAAATGACGGCAACGATTCTCGTTACTCCGGAAGGTTACGTCGCCGACGTAACCGGCACCGGTTACAACGATCGGGGACAAGTACGAATCCGTAAATGTGACAACCCTGAACTTGCACAAGGGGCGATCAATCAATTGTTGGAGGTAAATTTTCCATTTAATTTTTTCATGAAAATTGAAGAGAGAAAAGCGCTTTTTACATATTTTGAGTAAATATACCCCTCGAGTACACACTTGGGTCATTATGACCCGAACGGTTTTTGAACTGGAAAAAAAATCGGAAAATTCACATTTCCCGGAATGATTTGGTTTGAAAATCAATCAGGTCGGGTGCGTCTGCAACAACGCCATAATTCAGAATGACACACTCCTCGGACAACCGACCGAAGGGGCCCTCGTGGCTGTTGCCATGAAAAATGGAATGTACGGAGTCGCCGAAAAATATTTAAGACTCCAGGAGTATCCTTTCTCCTCGGAACAGAAAATGATGGCAGTCAAATGTACATCGAAATACTCGGAGGTAGGAAGATCGCAAAAAATAAGCGAAAATGAAAATTTTCATTGTTTTCTTCTTTTTTTTTCGTAATAAAATAAAAAATTACATTTTTTTTAATAACGAAATTGAATGAAAAATAAAAAATTACATTATTTTTTCATAACGGAATTGAAAATGGAATCAAAATTGAATTAAAATTGAAAATTACATTTTTTTTTCGTATTCAAATGAAAAATGTTTTATAGTTGTTTGTCTTTTTCATCCTGCGGTTCAGAATAGGGAAGAAATATATTTCGCGAAAGGAGCACTGGAGAAGATCCTGCCCCAATGTACAAAATATTCAGCGAATGGACAATTGTATCCATTGAACCAGAAAAAAGACGAGGAATTTTTGGCCGAGGCTCACGACATCGGGCAACAAGGATTGAGAGGTATTTTCGACAAACTTTTCACGACGAACCGTAAAAAATATGAAATGAAATAACGAAATTACGAAATTTGGCGATATGAAAAAAATATCGGTTCTTACGCTCTTTCGACACAGTTTTGGGACTGGCGAGAGGCACATCGCTCCAGGATCTTATTTATATGGGCCTCGTTGGCATTTGCGATCCTCCGAGAGAAGGAGTTCGCGAGGCAATTACCACTCTTGTCAATAGCGGTGTCAAGGTCAAAATGGTCACGGGCGACGCCAAAGACACCGCCGGATCAATAGGTTCGATCCAAATCTCTATCTCAAAAGTAAAAAAAAATGAAAAATTTCAAATATTAAGAATTATATTAAAAATTTTCGATATTCAAAAATAAGGAATTCTTAAAATTCGAAAATGAAAAAATTACACACACATGGGTCTGTATATTTACGGAATTTTGGTCGAAATTCTTTTCCTTAATTATTTTCGATTTTATAAACGCGTCCAAGAGCAGTAAAAAGTAACATCGGGGTCTCCCAGACCCACGTGTGTCCAGGAAGCCAAAAAGGCATGAATTATAATTTCTAAAAAATTATAATTTGATCGAAAGTAAAAAAAAAACAAAAAAAAAAACCAATTTTTTTGTTCTCTCGCGTAGCGAGTATGATCGGTCTGGACACGATTCACATGAATCTCTTGTCCGGTGACGAGCTCGATCTCATGTCCGAGAGCCAGTTGGAGCAGGCGATTGAGAACGTGAGCGTATTTTATCGCGTGACGCCTAAACACAAGTTGTGCATCGTTAAAGCGCTTCAGAGGAACGGCCACATCGTCGGAATGACCGGAGACGGTGTCAACGACGGTGTGGCCCTTAAAAAAGCGGATATAGGTATAGCGATGGGGAAAAATGGTACGGACGTTTGTAAAGAGGCAGCGGACATGATTCTCGTCGACGATGATTTCAAAACGATAATGTAAGAATTTTTCATTTTTTTTATTTCGTCGAAAAAACATTTTTTAGCGAAATTTTTTTTTCTTTTCTCTCGTCCTCATTGATTTTTGTGTCGGCCGTTATGATTTCCAGTTCGGCGATCGAGGAGGGCAAGGGAATATTTCACAACATAAGAAACTTCGTAAAATTCCAATTGTCGACGAGCATAGCTGCGCTGTCGTTGATCGCATTGGCCACTCTCATGGGAATCCCGAATCCATTGAACGCGATGCAAATCTTATGGATCAATATAATAATGGATGGGCCACCTGCTCAAAGTTTGGGCGTCGAGCCCGTCGACAAAGACGTTCTCAATCAAAAGCCACGCGACACCAAGGAGCCCATGATCACTCGGAGCCTCGTCGTTAACGTTATCATGTCCGCTATTATTATTATACTTGGAACGCTTTGGGTTTACAATCGTGAAGTATGTCTTCTCCTTTTTATTCGACTAACAAAATTAACGAAAAATCATCGTTCGAGCTTCGGCCTCGAATCCGGCCAAATAATTTATCAAATTTGCTCCAATTTCCAAAAAAAAATTCCCCCTATTCTTCGCCCTTTAATAAAAAAAATTAAAAAAATTTAAAATATTTAAAAAATCGATTGATATGTTTTGCAGATGACGTCCGACGGCATCACCGCTCGAGACACAACGATGACCTTCACCTGTTTCGTTTTCTTCGACATGTTCAATGCCCTCAGTTGTCGATCTCAGGTAAACGAAGAATAATCCTTAAAAAAAAAATCTATTTACCACATTTTGAAGCATTTCTTTTTTTCACACATTGTTTTTTTAACTTTTTTCAGACTAAATCTATTTTCACGATCGGCTTGTTGAGCAACAAAATGTTCCTCGTTGCCGTTTCTCTCTCCGTCGTTGGCCAAATGCTCGTCATCTATTTTCCTCCCCTCCAACGAGTTTTTCAGACCGAGGCTCTCACCGCCAGAGGTAAAATATAAAGAAAAACAAATACAATATAAAAATATTGAAAAAAAAAATAAGAATAAAAATAAAAAATCTAGAAATAAAATATAAAATATAAAAATATAAAAATATAAAAATACAAAAATATGAAAATATTATAAAATATAAAAACACAAAAATATTAAAATATTAAAAAATGTAAATCATAAAAATATAAAAAAAATAAAAATTATAGAAATGTAATGAAAAATGTAATAATTAATATTTCCAGATATAGTGTTTCTGTTGGCGCTCACATCGAGCGTATTCGTCATAAGCGAGGCTAAGAAATTATTGGAGCGTCAATGGGAGAGGCGAAAGAGCAGTGCCAGGTATTATAGTAAGTCTGAGTTGGATTTTGTATGACAGTTAAATACCGTCGTGGAAAAGACTAAAAAGACTCGTAAGGAGTGAACTAAAAAAAAAATCAAAAAGCAATGGAAATTGGAAAGGGAAAATTGTCAAAGAAAAAAAAAAAAAACAACCAAAAAAGTGGACAACGAACGAAACCTTCCTCCTTCTTTTTTCTTCACTCGCTCGAGCCCCGCAATCTTTTGCTTGCCATTTTTTTCGCCACAAAAAAAAAGAATCTGCACCGTTTCGTTTCTCAAAATGCAAAAAAAAAGGAACCGAGAAAATGAGGCAAAAAAGAAGGATCGTGGGAGGAAAAATGGATTTAAAAAAAATTGAAAAATTGAAAAAATGTTGATATTTAAATGAAAAAAGAAAAAAAAATATTTGGGAGGGTGAAAAATGAGCGACACGTAACGTTTCCCACAGAGAGCAGAAAGTGCTCCGTCTCGACACCGAGAAACTCGGCCAAGTGCCCGATCAATCAAAAGAACACAAAAAAATAAAAGAAATATAAAGAGAGAGAGAGAGAGAGAGAGAGAGAAAGAGAGAAAATCTTGGAGTACCAAGGGAAAAGAAAAGACGAGAAAAAATATTTATTTGGACAAGAAAAGGTTTTTGAGGCGGGGATGATTCTTTGGGGTCTACCAGACCCTACATTACCAGCGCCTCTCTCATCCTCTCTGCAAATATCTAACCGCAACTAACCAACACCCAATATTTACAACAACAACAACAACAACAAACTTGACTCTCGATCCTCGGCCTTTCCCTCGTCCTCCGAAGTCTTCGATCACGATGACAACGACCTCGACGATCACGACGAAACTTCAACACAACGACCCTCTCCGACAACCTCCAAAATCAATAAAACATCTCCCAACGAACTATTGGAGCTCAATCTCAATCAATGAAAACAAAGTGAAAACTTAAATTTTTATCTCCGATCGATGCTTCGTACTTTTTCCTTCATTTCTCTCATCTTATTGCCTTTTATTTTTTTATTATTTGTTCTCGAATTCCTGGAGGCTCCGCAATGAGTCGACGTGCCTGAAAACACATGGGTCTGAGGGACCCGGCGGTATGTTTAGTGCATTTGGGCTCGTTTAAAAAATATAAAACAAATATTTCTCATTGTTTTTCGGTTATTGCGGTGGATACGAAATACGATAAATTGGAAACAAGCTCTCAATGGGTCCCACAGACCCATGTGTGTCTACCGAGGGCTCCGAGCCTCTTTAAATAACAAAAAAAATTTCGAATCATTTGTTTTGCGTCAAATAACTATTTTACTAACCGAAAGTTAATGGATTTTGAAAAAATGAAGGATTAATCATTATACACTCGTAGTTGTTAAAGTTATGAGTGGAATAGTGCGTTGAACATTTTTCCATTGCGAAACGTCGTCGATATTGAATTTTTAATTTTTTTTCTCGTTGTTTTTTGCCTCAACACGAATCTCAATAACGCGAAATAGATTTTTCCGAGTTTTGCTTCATACCAAAGTATTTATAAACCTCGGGCAGTCGGTGATTTTTTGAAATTTCCAAAAATTCGTCAATTTGACGTTTTTTTAAAAAAAAAATTCTCATTTTTTTTCTTCTCAAAATGAATTTTTCATTTTTTTTTTTTCGGTTTTTTACGAATTTTTGGAAAATTGGTGCTACTCGATCCGACGATTTTTTACCATAAATTAAAATGTTCCATTCCATTTGGACGTAACCGGCGTCTCGGCTTGATTTTTTGAAACTTCCGGCCCAAATTCTCGGCCACTGAATTTTAAATGGAACTAATTTTGAGCCGAATGTTTGTTTTTCGATTTTTTTTCCTAATGCTTTCGTGAGAATCTCGCTCGGCGCAATAAATTTTTGTTTGTTCGACGTCACCATCATCAATTGCATCGAAAAGAAAAGGGAAAAATTGGAAAATGGACAAAAAAAAGTGATGGAGAAGAAAAAATGAATGTTGAAAAATTATATGTACATCGTGAATGTTTCTGGGTCAGGGTCACGCTTATATTTTTCGTGAATTTGACCCTCGCCCTTTCTCTCCTTGCCTCTTAACTCATCGTTCAATTTCTCACGCTCACAAATCCAAAAAAATTGTCAAAAAAAATGAAAAGAAAGAAAAAAAACGACGAAATTCGAAACATATTTATGGCACGGCGTTTTCCACATGATTGTCGATATTTTTTCGAAGCCTGATTTTTTCTCTCATCGAGATTGAGGGAAAAAATAGACTCGATACAATTTTCTCGCACTCGTAGTCTCGCTTAGTCATTTTTTCTCTCATCCCTCTCGCTCTCTCGATACGAGAATCGAAAAATCATCGTGTCCTTTCGGGAACGCACATCGCGAATCACTCTTTTTAATCGCAATAGTTGTGAAAAATAATAATTATTAAATAATAATGAAATAAAAAAGATTTAAAAAGGAAGAAAAGAAGGAACGAACTTTGTAACTGATAAAAATGAATTATCGAACGACAAGAAATAATGTACTAGTGCAATATTTACACAGCTCTGAAACGCTTTCTCTTGTACATTCCGTTTTTAACCTCGCTCCAATTATTTTCATCGATTTTCGAGTCGAAATTTATTTCAGTCGATCAAAACTCTAGGATTTAACAATTTTAACCAAGATCTTTATTTTTCCAAGCCTTTGTAGTCAGTCATACTGGGGCAAACACCATCCGAGCTCTTCCAGGCCTGAAATAATTTTTTTCTCATTTTTTTTTCATCCCATGAGATAAATTAATTCGAAATATAAATTATTACGCATCGAAGGAATGAAATTGCAAAATATTTTGTTGCTTTTCCATTTTTTTCCTATTATTTATTGCGAGACACGAATTATTTTCTAATTAATGATCAATCGATAGATGATGAATTGAGATTTATTCATTTTTTCGAAATTTGACGATTTTTTTATTTAATTTTCCAAATTCGATGAATTTTTCTCGAAATATTTGAAATTCAATGAATATTTGTTGAATTTTTGAAATTGGACGAATTTTATACGAAATTTTTGAAGTTTGATGATTTTTTTTTGTAATTCTTGAAATTGGCCCATTTTTTTAAAAAAAATTTCGAATTTTAACACTTCGAGCAATCATGTTGTTTAGAAAGATAAGGAAATTTCATTAAAAAATACAGGATTATCGATCGACTGAAATCATTGACTTGGAGAATGGAATCAAAATCCCCCTTAATAGCACAATGGATCATCATTGTTTAAGGAAACTTCGTTGTTTATTTACTTTATGTGATGGAAAAGACAAAAATTCCTGTATTTTTTGTTGTCCCGGTAAGCAAATTTGTTGTACTTATTTAGGAAAAAAAAAGAGCGACGAAGATAACTAAGAAATAATGGAAAACCCTTAAATGGCATCACTCGAATTTATCACAAGTTTGGGCATCTCACTCGCATTTACCAATGAAAATGGAAGCATTTTATTGGGTATTTCAATTCATTATTTTGTAAGATGAATCGTAATATTAAACGTAACAGGAGCAATAAAGTTAATAAATAATTGTAAGAACACGTAATCGTTAAAAACATTTGGATTTAAATGAAATAAATGTTTTTCGATATTTAAAAAAAACGGCAGCGAAATCAACAAGTGCCATTCTCATTGTTTTTTTTTTCAACTTTTCACTTCCTTTCGACGATTATATTAACGTCAATCCGATGTATAACTTTGTGCGACTGTTGTTTGGGGTTTTTGTTGAAACTTATTGCGTATAATAAAGCGAGATCGATGGTGATAAGAATTTTCAATTTCCTATTTATTTTTTAAAAGATTTTTATATTTTTTTAAACGAATTTTTTGTACATTTTATTACTAAAAAATTAATTAAAGCGTCGAACGTCACGGACATTGAAATTCAGTGAATTCCTTCGAGAGGACTGTACGTTTTGTATTGATACAGCTCCGGACCCCCATAACCGTAGAGGAGTCTTCCTCGTCCATTCTCATCGTAATATGGATATCGATATTTCGGTCTGTGAGGGAAAGAAAATAATATTGACGATTTTTTATTGATTTTTTTAAATCGATTTATCAATTAAACGAAATAATTCCATGTATTTTTTTTTATTAAAAGATTATTTTCCAGAAATGTTGTTCAGGTAAGTAATGGGTTTGTTACCTTTCGAAATATTGGAAATTTGGAGCCTTGGGCTCGGCGATCGTTGACTCGTGCTCTTGGATCAGGCACGCGAAATAGATCAAGGCGATTGCCAACGCGTACTAGAATTCCACATTTTTTTAATTAATTTTTTAGCCACCATTTTTAATTACGAATCATAACAATATTTGAATTATTTTTGTTTTTTTTTTTTGGTATCGAAAATTGATTGTGAAATTTTAATCGGAATAAATAACTTGGCGATTTCTCGAAAATACTCACGAATAAAATTCTAGTCATCGTAAACCCAAAAATTCACTTTTATTTAATTTTTTATCGATATCGCGATAGGAGGAGCAACGATTCACTTGATTAGTCCACAGTGCACTTAATTATTACCGAATAATATTTATTTCTCAATTTATCAATTATTTTAATAACAATTACCCAAAAAAGAGGTAAAAAAAAAAAAAGAATTTTAACGTCAAGAGTGTTGTGAGGTGCAGGAAGAGGTTCGATTCTTAGTGACACCAATGTGTACTCGAAAGGAGGCAAAATGAGAGGATAGGTGAAAGTCAACGGCGAGCTACGATCGTTGCGAACGTAACTCTTATCCCCTCCTTCTTGCCGAGGCAAGAAAAAAGAGAACGAAGACATGGCGGAGCCAGAATGAAAAACCCAAATATCTTCAATTATTTTTCACGCTTGTCGTGTCAATCGAATTCTTCGCGTTTGTTTACAGAGACGCCAGCGTCTTGACGCCAAGTATTAAAAAGAAAAGTTCGAACCGATTTCAATGACAAAAGCTCCATTTTTGTTATATTTAAAATCAACAATTTATACAACAACGTAACGACACCCTTAATATATTTGTATTATCAACATACTTATATATTATATATCAATATATTAATATACGTTTATATAATTTATTCATTATTTTTTTTTATTAATAATTTATTTCATATAATTTTTATTTTTTTTATGGAAATATGAAAAAATAAAATATAAATATGAATGGAATTAATAAATAAAGTGATGATCAATTCATTCAATCAATTAATTATATTAATTTCATTCATATTATATATTAATATATTAATATATTTATTGAGATATAAAAAATTTAAAAAAAAGATCCATGGACGAGTCCATCAAACGTATCGTTGATCAGGTTTGGCCTCGTTGGACACTTTAACGCCCCATTGTCCCTTGAACCCCATGCCCATTCCCAAGCGATCGATGAGGTCCTGCCCATAGTCTCCGTTTAGAGATTCGAAACGGGCACGCCGTTTTAAACCTTCCTCAGGATGGAAATCCCATTCTGTTGCCTGAGACGACGATTATGATGAGAAATTTTTCATTTTATGTTTTATTTATTTTATTTTTTTTTATAAAAAAAATAAAATAATAATGAGAAAAATAAAAATAAAAATGCCTCACCTGATGAATACTGGGAACACCGGCGATATTATTTTGCAAGACATCGTGAATGAGCGTGAAGATCGCATTCGAAGCCGATCCGTTGATCAGAGTCACGACAACGATCGCCTGAGCCAGTGGAACGTGAAAAAACGGAGGGATTGAAATTTCTCAAGGAATCGCGAGGTATTTAATATTTTTTTTTTTAACCGACTTGAAAAAGTAATGCAAAAATGTTAACAACAAATGAAATGACGATGACAAATGATGGAGCGAAAAGCAAATCTTACCAACATAAAGAATTTGCTGTCCATGGTTTTTTCAATTTTTTGACTGACTATTTTTTTTATTTCTTATTTCAGGAGGAAAGAAGGAGACAAAATAACGGTAAGTCCGAAATACGCGTCCACACGGTCCCAAGATCCGAGTGAAAGTAAAAACAACTCGAGGCTTCGGGACTCTCGCTTTTTTTTATTAGTCACCACTTTTTTTTCTCTTTATGAGATATACGATAGAAAAAAAAATGAAGGAAAACTCATAGGCATACAGCACCAGGCTAGATCGTACATTCTGTTTCTCTTTAATTTGACATTACATAATATGGGCAGTTTCGGTACTTCAAAGAGCCGAAATTCTGACGTAATCAATTTTCAGAGCTGTCGAATCGTCGTTCCAAGTCCTCGACCAAAGATCGGTCGCGTTGAAAAAATCAAAAAGTGCCTAAAATAAAAAACATACTTACAAAAATGATCAATTCATTTAAATTAATATCAAAAATTGAAATGTCATATTTCCAATCAAAAAACTATTTTTCTGTATATTTTTTAATTTTTTTTATGAGTCCGAGTATAGTAAATAAATTGTAGGGTCCCCCAGACCCATGTGTGTTTAGGGAGGTGTCATCAATAATATTTAGACTTTTATTTACCTGGGCGCCAACATTTCGCCAGGGCTTGGAATATCCGTCGCTCGTCGCCGCGTCTGGGAACTCGTCGTGACCACCAACCGCAACTCCCAACGTCAGATAGAACTGAATGGAAGTTGTTGAGAATAAAATTGAAGCAAAATTATTGGATCCAGAGATTAGAAGAAATTGACTATTTGATTACTAACCGGTTTGTTAAAAGGTGGTCTTGTATCCACAGAACCGTACTCGAGACCGTCTACCCTCGTTCGAATTTTCTCTCGTCCCCATTCAACCTGATAAACGTGATAGTCTTCGGACCACAATTCGCTGGAGTATCTTCTTGGCAGACTCGAAGTTTTTCCAGCAACGTCGCCTGTCGATTTTGTTGTCTCGATCGGCCCAGCGCAAAGGACACGTCCCCCGAAATCCTTACCGAATGATAGTCCACCACCCAGAAGCATCGTATTCCCATTAGAAGATGCTATTCTTAATTGTGGATGGGTAGACGCTTTGTTTTGATGGGAAGAATCCTCCACGGCCTCGAGGGTAATCACTGAACGAAATAAACATTTTTTTTTTTTTATTGAGCTCTTTGGCTGGGTGAAGGGTTAGAGATAGGGCGAAAGTGCATAGGACCAATTTTGTAGAGCGGTGAATTTCCCATCGAAAAAGTCCTGATGACTTTGTTCTATGGGCAGTGCTGTAAGTCTGGGAGCGGGCTCAAGTATATGGAATTGTTTGACATAAAGTGGTCATTGAACCCGCTCGCACGACTAAACGGCGAGAGATTAATGAAAAACTGTAGAATACTTTTTTTTGGGAAATTTTGTGCTCTACCAGATTGGTCCTATACATTTTTGCTCTATTCCTAGTCGTTATCAAATGCAACGCCTTCATCCAGAAAAGTGTTGATGCGATTTTGCATCATTCGTGAAAATTGCTTCTTTAGACAACGACGTCGATATTATTGGATAATTTTGTACTCACGAGGGTAAATCCAATCGCCACGGGGCAATTTGGCACGAATCTCTATTTTACCATACAGAAAAGCCAAACTTTTTTTCGTTGTTATTTGGCCAGAAAAAATTGGCGGCAAAATGTAAGGGCCGCGTCCTTCTCGCTGGCAATCGCCGCTCCTGCCTTCCTCGGTACATCTGGATTTTCACAACCAACAATTAAGTTTCCTTTCAGCCTCAGCGTTCAAAATAAATGAACCCTCCGTAGACACACCACAAATAGTGGATCTTCCTAGACACACATGGGTCTGGGGGACCCTACTGTTTTTACTATTATTGCTCAATTATTTTTATTCCATAATAAGTTATACGAAAATCAGAAAATTCACGATGTTTGCTGGATGGGTAGCCCAGACCCATGTGTGTCTACTATGGGGGTTAACAATTTTCGCTATAATTACTTCTCCAGTGTCAAGTTTCCGTGGCGAATAAAATCGACGTCCAATTCATTTTGCATCAGTGTCGGAGTTATTCGAACGTTGCCATCCACACATTTGACATTTCGTTCATCATTTCGATAAACTACAAATGCGTAATCCTGATAAACCGTTAAACACCAAATGAGAACTTTTATCCTTCAAAGTTATCGAATTGTGAACGATTAATTACAGCAACACAAACTTCAATCAGAATTAAGGAGGTCGAGTGAACCAATTGATAATCAATTAATTAAATTGTGTAATGAATAATTAATCGCCCACAGGAATATCTCGACAAACATAAAATCATTGGAGTTCATAAATGATGCACTGCTGGAAAAAGATGAAGGCTTAAAAAAATGTCTCCAATTTTCAACGATTTTTGGAAAATGACATTGGAATTTTTTTGTTTTTTTTTTTTATTTTTCTTCCAGTAGTTTATTTAATTCTTAGGATACTCAACCGGTGAGCTGGTGAATCTTTCAACGTGGCTCCAGATCGATCGATTGAAAGAGTCAAATTGTTCGTTGAGCAAAACCTGCTGGGAACAAATGTTCTTCCGTGCTCCAGTTGAAGGATCAACGAGCTTAGTTTCTGTTGGAGCACATGGTTTATCGTCTGTATTCGATGGAGGGTCGATTCGACTGACAGGAAGTATTTTTGCACCGTCCTCGACACTGAAAAATTCTGGACCAGGAAAATCATAATAAAATTTATTTATTCCAATATTTTATCATGGAGTCCCTATACGAAATATTTCTCAAACTTAAAAATCATTCGTTTTTTGGAAATCTCAAAAAATGTGGCATTTCGAAATCGTTTATCGGAGAAAAATAAAAATTTTCAAAATTTCGCTTTTTCAAACTTTTTTCTAAATATTTTTTGGGTACAAAAATCGTTGCTTTTTTGATTTTTCCAAAAAAAAAAAATTCATCATCACATTTTACGTCCGAAATTCGTTTTTTTTTTTAAATCCAGACCCGGAATCATTAATTGTTCGATATTTATTGCAATTTGTTTAAAAATGACGTTTGGTTTTCCGAATTATCTTCATGTGGAGAATTTTTTAGGATTCAATGAATTTTTTTTTCTTACTTGCAGTTGCTGTTAGAGATAAATAATTATTTAGAATAAAGGAATCGAACCAGTGACTATGTGCTGCTGGTCCAGCAGATTATATCCGAGGCCATCGTAGACAACGTGAACCCAGTAATAGATGATATCTCCAAGACGAAGCCTCGTCGTACGATCCTGGTAAGTCCATCGACCATTCCGCATTTTAACAACATCTTTGGCTATAGTTCCTGCCTCGAGGGCCTCGAAATCCTCATTGAAATTGATGTGAAAAGCCACTAGACTAATTCCATCCTGATCTGTTGCGAATTTACAAAATTATTCCAAAAATTCGAAAAGATAAAAAAAAAAAACTGAAAAAACAGAAAAAAATCGTAATTTTGAACCTGGTACGGAAATTCTGATGCCCCTCGGCGAAAGTGGTTCTATCGTCGCCCGCGGAGGTAACCATTTTAAAATGGCAAAATTTCCCGGTAGCAGAAACGTCAAGAAAAATATTTTCCAAATTTCCAACATTTTTCCAATATGTTTTCGATGTTTTCAATTATTTTTTAAACTTGGAACTATTTATTAAGCACTCGTTGGTATTTCGATGAAAAAGATACTCGGATGATTTATAAAATCGTCCTTTTCGTACTCATATCGTCTTCTAGTCCGGTTTTTATATTTCTACTTGCGATGTCGCGATGCAAAATGCTACTGATGATGCATTCGGCCTCCTCGAAACTCGCGGAATTACCATTGACGCGAACCTGCTTTGAAAAGACTGGACGAACGAGAGTCAGATAGAAGCGCGAAAGATTCTCAAAAACGATGGAGGTAAAACTTGTCTCTGCCGGATTCCACAAATCTATAGATGTTCCCATCCACCGGGTGTCCCGTTTTCGATGCTTAATGAAGTTAAGGTCAAGGTCACCTATTGCGATCGCACATACTGTCAAAACGGTTAGACAAAATCATCTTGGATACAAATTTTCTAAAGCATTCAATTTTCTATGCATTGTAGAAAATCTTGACAGGTCTACTTTAAACGGTTCGTCATTCGAAACGTTCTCAATACTAAGCAACTGTAGATGGAGAAATATGGCCAACAAGTTTTTTCTCGGAAATTTCATGCTCTAGAAAATATGTTCCATGCATGTTGGCCGTACCTGCGACCGTTCTCGCGGTATACGCGTTAACGCGCTAACACGTCAACTTCCATGATCAAAAAGTAGCCACAGCCATAGTATGGGTGAAAAAATGACAATTTAAGTTTCTTCTCGGAATGTGGTCGAGTGAGTGGAGTTTCAAGGATAGTGTGGACGCAGCCGGGACACCCTGTACACCGTATTCAAGTACGCATGAATTTTTTGCGTCATTATCTTCAGATTTATCTATCGGTATTGGTGACCTCTAATCAGTTCTCATCATAACCTTTCAACTTGTTTTTATCGCTTCCAACATTGAGCTGTCAGCATTGCATCTTTACAGTTTTTTTTGTTGATCAATGATATTCCATGTCGTTTTCGGTCCAGCGAATCCTTTCTTGCGAGCAATTATTTATCGGGCCGATGAAAACATAACTGCGATGTGCGATTATTTTCCTGTGCGAAATTTTATTTCCTGAACTGGGAAAACCCACATGATGGAATTTTTTCCGGCTGTCATTTTGCTCATATTTATTTGCGGGCTCTCTCTTTCTGCATCCATCCGCAGCAAAAGCTACAAATTCCGCGATATAAACGAAGCAATAATGTACCAACCGATGGTTAGTCTGAGATGGCATTGTTGGAGGGAAAAATAAAATTCCGATAGGTGGCCATTCCACTCGGTATGTAGCGCCTTTCACAGAATTTTTTTCAAAAATCACACCCGTTACACTTGGGACCATAAGACCCAAGACGAAATAAAGGTCCTTTTTTTTACAAGTCACAAATTTGAAAAAAATAATCATAACAAATTCTATTTAAAAAAAATACATTTTTACGAAAATATTGAGACCCTTTCAGCGACTTCCAGGACATCCTGGTACGACCCCAATTTTGAAAAATGCATACCTCCAGTAAAATTTAACGAAAAGAGTTCAACTTGGGCTCATTCTTTTCGTTTTTTGATGCAGGATCACGACACCCTAGGACAATTTTGCTTACGGCAAGAAAAATAGTGAAAAATAGGGTAAAACTATAAAAATGAGGAAAACGAAAGGATTTTTCTTCAGAATTTTTAACCTTCCACGATAAGGGCCTTTTTTCTTTTGGCTGACAATTATTATAACTATCAAGGTAGCATAATCTTTTCGGTAAATTTCTGAAAACTTATAAAAATAAATGATCAATAATAACTCGGCAGAGTCTAGAGGAAATTAATCAAATAGAATGTTTCCCATACAACGTCCTTAAAGCAGTAATTAGATCGCTAGGGCTCAGCTCCCGATCCGTCTTACCATCTGATTCGTACAATAATTCAACGGCGACGTCCATTATCCTGTTAGACTTTGCATTCCGTTGTTCCTCGCACACAACTCATAACACATCCTATAATACTAATAAAATATATACAACTGGAATAAAATACGAGGCTCTCGAGTCTAATTGCGACAGCATCACCTTAATTATTCCCAAGCTGCACAAATAGGAAAAAAAAAAAAAATGTCATCAGTCTCGACTGGAATCGAGGCAATCGCCCTCGATTGTTGTGCGTCGAACTAAATAAATGTGAGAAAATTCTAAATTCATCTGCCTCGGTCCAAACTCAATGGAAAAAATTGAAAGAATTTTTTATCAATAAAAAAAAAAAAAGAAAAACGTCAATTTTTGAGAAAAAATTATGATTTCGTATTAAACGAAATTCCCATTTTGTTTATCCCGTTTGATTCGATTTTCGCTGGGAATCACGAGAAATATCATTTTTAATCGTATTTTTATTTTTTTTTCAAATTTAATTTTTATGATAGTTTTTTTTTTTAGTTCGGAATAAAAGTTTGAGACGGAAGGTCTCGTACAAAGGTTATGTGTACTCGTAGAGGGCGTCGTCGTCATTATTACCGACAGCTATTGTAGCTGATTCGCAAGCATCCAAAGTCCCTCGTCTTATCGTTGAAGAACGGGGGACATTTGTAAATGTGGATGCACATACAAAAGCATGCAGCCAGTAAAATCCTCAAACGAGTTTTTTCTTCTGACTCCTGTGCTCGCAGTCCTCCGTATTAGTTAATAAGCTATTATTAGAATTTCATTATTGCAGGAAGAGACGAGATGACGTCTGCTTTCGAAAGTAATAATTATTCATCGGCTGCAATCGAAATGTTGGTAAGACTGCATATCTTCATTTAATTATTGTCTATATATCGATGCAACGCGAGCCTGTGATACAACTTCCGGTTTAAACATTGCAATTCCTGCTTTTCAATGATTTCTCTCGTTGTCAATTTTTCCATCCAGTTCTCGGTGTGTGGCTGACTCGGTGCTTGAACCAGTTTTTAATTTTTTTTTTTGTTTTGCGAAAAAAAGCATATTTCGAAAAATTTCAATCGAGCGAAAATTTTTTTTTGCCGCTGCCAACTTTTTTCAACTTCAACCGCTGTTTTCACTGAGAAAGGGTGGAGATCTATGATCTTTTTTGCACTATTCCAACAGCATTTGATTAGCTCTTAATTATGGCGTTGGAAAAATTAGTGGCCACAGCTTTTTTTTTAAATGAGGAGTAAGTTTTGGTCTCAGACATGAAAACTGCATGTCACTGCATCTATAAGGAAGGTCCGGACGCGTGATAATTTAAAATGCGCATACATAGTCTGTGCTACTGTTGGATTTGTGCAGTGCGACGTGCGCTGTGATCCGCGTCGTTGGTAACGTGCTCCGGGCCTTTAAGGCAGGTAGAGGGCATACGAGCACGTAACCCATAATCCTCGAGTATCGAGCAAGTATCACGTGATGGTATCACAGTCACGTCTCGTTCTGAGAACGAGATATTTTTTAAAATGATTTTTAACCAAGTCCACGAGGTTTTATGAAGAAAATTGGAAAAAATTTGGCGCCGTGGCGACAGCGCAATAAGCAATGTTTAGTTTAGTGCACGGTCAACATTGTTTCGTGGGCGCGTATAGAAAAAAATGTAGCACTTTGGAGTCTTGGGTCTGAGGGACCCAAAAGGTAAAAAGATGAAGGGAAAAGTGTAAAACTGATGGGTGACATTTTGCGGAGTAGTCGGGAACATCTATCAGTGAATATATCATATAATAGCAGTATCAAGTACACACTGGGTCTCCCAGACCCGATTTACGAAAATTTAAATAGAAGCATAATAACGTGCATACGAGTCTTTTGTTTTGTCTTGACGCATTCCTCACTGTCAACTATAGACACACTGGGTCTCACAGACCCAGTGTGGAAAATTTCGAAAAAATGTTTTCCACAGTCAGGCTTTCTCGTCCTAATTGACGAAACTCCTAAGACCATCGGCCCTTCGAGTCAACTTCGTTCCGGCCCTTGGCGTTAATTTATTTCCGGCAAAGTGGTCGAGTCTCCATCATCACGTCTACAAAATAAATAATCATATTCAAGACGACGAAGGGTGTCCGTGACGAAAAGTTATAGCGTTAATTATCCCAAGGGAAGGACAACTTAGTCGCCCACCCACGATGAAAAATAAAAATGCTCCACGCGTCGTACATCAAACTTTTGGTTCCCCCGACACCGGTCCATGATCTCGTCCACCATTGTAATCGCGCGTGTTGATTGTTCCGCACCGCCTACGTTTCATCTCCTCTCTCTTTTTCTATCGTCGTGAAAAATAGATTATGCGCGTAGATAAAAAAAAAATTGGAAAATTCCATTCTCCTGCTTGTTGCACCAACTCCACGAGCACGGCTGCATCCTATTTTCTCTTTATTATTATTATTATTTTTTTTATTGACGACTGCAATAAAGTTACGATAAGATAATTGTTAATTACCTCGTTTGTCGTCGTCGGGAATAAAACCTCGTAAAATATTGGCAATTTTGAGGCTCAATTTAGTTTCGAGTCTCTTCTTCCTCGTCCGAGCACAGGAACTTTTACGCTAGGGTCCCACAGACCCATGTGTCTTTAGGAAGGTGCACTTTCGGCACGGGCTTCGGTCGACACAAATTTTTTTGACCTCGCGCTCTTTCCCCCATCGTTTTCCCGATTTTTATCGTTTTACTGGATTTTTGACAATTTTTTTATTTTACCAAAAAATCGCAACCAGCTCACTCGATTGTGCATGAAAAACCGAAATAAATGAGCCCAAGTTGAAGTCTTTTCGTTTAATTTTACCGGAGATATGAATTTTTCAAAATTGGGGTCATTTTGACCCCAGGCTAGAGGAATGGCTAAAAAACCAAGTCTATTTCTGAATTGGTAACGAAATGAATAGAACGTAACAAAATAGGAGGATTGAATGAGGACAAAGGGGATAGTAGAGCGGGTTGGGGGCAAGGGCGGGGGGGGGGGGGGATATGTCAGATGCAGATACGGCGTGGCTGGTGCGGGGATGAGCGAGACGCGATCGAGACTAAATTCGTGTACACAGACGAGCGCACATGCGAAGCGCGCGAGCCCAAGTTATGTTTGCTCTACGCTCTTAATACGCTCGTCCCTGCGTAGAAGGAGAAATAATAAAATAAAATAACAGTACGGCGTGGTTGGTGCCCCCCACCCCTTAATTCTCCTCCGCGTTTTGCCCGGCTGCCCCCAACGCGCCTGATAAACTCCAACACTTACTTCATCGCGGCTCACTACTTCTCAGTCGCGTGCGACACGCGCTCTCGTAAACTCCCCGTATCCCCTTAACCAAGTTTTCCGGTTTAATCGACCCTCCAAATTGAAAATCCAATTTGCCGCGTTTGTCGATATTTATCGGTCAGTGCCAATCGATCATTCCTCATCAAATTTTGATATGAAAATATAAATCGCTTCGCAAAATGCGTGACAAGTTTGTCGTCCGCGTAAGTTTTCCTATTCAATTTTTTTTTCACTTCATTTTTATATTTGTGTGTGTGTGTGTGTCTGTGATTTTTCTCTTCGAGTGTTCCGAGTCTACGAAATATTAATTTTATTCAAGAATTTAGTTTTTTTCCGAAATTTTTCGTTTATTTCTGACCTTTTTTGTTTTTTTTTTTTTTTTTTTTTTTTTTTTTTTTTTTTTTTTTCTATATTTTATTTTATTAATTTTATTTATTTAAAAATAATAATTATTCTATTTATTTATTTATTTATTCGTTTTATTCGTGAACTCTCGGTGAATGAATTTGATTTGGAAAAATCGGTTATAAAGATGAACAAAATTTCAGCCAGTGTTGGGCGAGGTGGGCGAGATACCGAAACAACTTCCGGAATTACAATTACACCCGGACGAAATAGATATACGTATGAAAGCAGAGATCACGAATGAGCCTTATCGAAATAATGAAGCAGGAGAAGAAAAGGATGATGAGGTCGAGGTCGAAGCTGCGGAGCGAGCAGCTAAATGCGGTTGGCTATGTTTCAGACCTTCTTATCTCCAAAAATTTCGGACTGCCAAATGGGCCCTCTTTTGGCTTTGCTGGGCAGGTGCTATGCAAGGTATTTCCAATTGTCTCTATTATCTTCACTTTTATTTACATATTTTAATGCATCGCTTATTCCTCGAAAGTGATCAATCTTATCGATCGATCCGATCGTACTTAATTATTATTATCCCTCTTGACAATCTCGTTTTCTGTAATTGCTTAGTCATATCGATCTTATCAAAAATTCAATGAAGATTCATTATCATTGTCACCGTAATTGTGACACTCAGCCTCCCCATACGTGTCCAAACTTCCATCGAAACTTACGCCTTATCCTTTTTTTAAATAAAAATAAAATGCGATCGAAAAATCGTGAATATTTTGTTAATAATATATATTTTTTTATTTCTCATAAGACACAACAATTTTTCTTATTTTTTCGAGTCACTCCTTTCCTCTAAAGAGGCAAATCCATTGAAGATAAAAAATCGTTTCATTTCTTCCATTTTTTCGAAGAAGTAAAAGCGATGATAATTTGGTGAAGATGTTTTTGTTTAATTGCGCGTGGAACATCGTTCGGTATAATTAATCACGATACTTTGGAGGGCCGGGAAGGCGGAAGGCAAGGGGTTATACACAAGGGAAGTTTTATACGGTATACCGATCTGTCAAACGTCGAGAAACGACAATAGAGCCAGGAGCAACAAGAGAGAAAGAGAAGCGGAAAGGACAAGGGAAAAAGGAGGAGGAGGGGGGGGGGGGGGGGGGGGGGGAAAAAAAAACCAAAAAAAAAACCCATCGAAATGCAATTTCGAAGCTTTCAAGCACACCAGCTGCAAACGACTGGAGAGAGAGAAGCAGCACAAGAGAGAAAGAGGCAAAGCATGCAGGGAAGGGTCTCTGCGTACCAACGTTCCCGGAGCACACGTACGCGAACCAATGTCGTACTTTGTATGTACGACAAACAAATAAGAGAGACTCGAGAGGCCACGAAGCCGATAACCGGAAATAGAATTTACCAGTAGCAGCTACCGAACGGTGCTCCATGTCGGTGTCAACCTTGATTCCCCCGAGATTGGGGCTGGGGGGGGGGGGGGGGGTTAACCCCAGGCCCTACAATTTCCTTAATACGTTCTGCGTTATTGCACTCTTAGCATTCTCATTTATTTCTGGTAATCTCACTTTTTCTAGTCCTCGAAATAAAATATCGAATTGGACCCCCCAATGCCCCCATTGGGGTTGCCGCTGACCCATTCGGGGGATTTTGCATTCGTATCAATTTTTTTCGAGCTTTTTTTTCCCGCGTTCATAGACAATTGCGATTGCATTTACATTGTTCAAACAGTGAAAGAAGAAAAATTATATGCCAGCCCCATGAAAATTCGTCGAAAAACGATCCCCCATGAAAATCCGTTAGAAAAAATCATTCCCATTCGAAATTAAATAAATAAAATGACACAACTATTAAATTTGCCGGAGGACAATTTAAACTTGATGTGAAAACACGAGAGGTTTTTTGTTTCGTACGTGAAAAATGGGGAAATACAAAGGCATGAGCGTAACACGGCGGCGGAAGAGTTTATAGAGAAGCAGAGACTGAGATTAATGAACGAACGACGTGAAAGCGACGAGTGCATGCCGGTTTGTCGGACCAGAAGTGAGAGACGGAAAGCGCGAGAAAGAGAGGGAGAGAGACAGTTGATAAATTAAACAAATTAATGAACAATGGAGCCCGATTGTGTCAGAGTCTCCGGGCTCGAGATCGCCTGACGATCCTCTTTTTTTCTGGCTCCACACGGCGACGAGCTTTCATTATGATATAATTTAGTTAAGGGCCCGCTCGTGGGAATCCCACCCCACTCGTCCTACAGGTTATTCAATCTTTGATTTTAATAAATACATTCCGGGTTGCACGTTCTAAAAATAACGCCTTTGCCCCACACGGGGGCAAAATGCCCCCAGCGATGTTCAAACGCATGCCGCGAAGCGAATATCGTTTTGAACGACGCGAAAAAATTCAGGATGTTAGTCTGGACCTTCCCAAATGAGAATATGGCCGCGAAATTTTTTTTACAATTTTCAAAATGGCGAAAAAAAAATCAGCAACGAAGCAATGTGTACAAAAAAAAATGAAAAATCTTTCAGGCCCCCGAAGCCCCATCGGAGAGGGGTCAATGGTCTCGAGCGTCGATACCTCGTAGTAATTTCAGCTCGAAATTCCGCTCGGGGTCATTTTGACCCCTGGTGACCCCGGAGGCTTGAATTATCAAAAAAAAAAAGAAAAAAAAAATGACTGTATTCTCGTCGATTGCAGGAATGGTAGTCAATGGTTTTATAAACGTCGTTATAACGACCATAGAAAAAAGATTTGGCTTGAGGTCTTCGCAGACTGGACTCATTGCCGGAGGCTACGACATTGCTAGTTTCTTTCTCCTCGTCCCAGTCAGTTATTTGGGAGGGAGATCGAAGGCGTCGAAGCCAAGGTAATTCAGAAAAATTATTAAAATTCATAATCCTGACGATAAAAATTTAAAAATATCCAATTAAATTCCATCCATTTCTATTTCCATTTATTTTTCGGGCGAAAAAGATACATCGGAGCAGGAGTCGTTGCCTTGGGCCTGGGAAGCTTAGTTTTCGCATCCCCCCATTATTTGGCCGGAACGTACAGAGGTAGCGAACGATCTGAAAATGTCTGTCGAAATTTCACGAATTCAAGTCATTTCTCGGGTTCGGTAAGAAAAATAATCGAATTACAAAAAAAAACAAAAAAAATACAAATTTTTTATTTTTATTTTTTCATTTCAAAATTCAATAAGATTGTGTCGATTTTTACAAAAATATTTTTCAGCCCTCCTGCGACGGTCATAGTACCGAGCACACCGACATCGAACCCCACAGCGGTCTTTACCTTGCAATATTTCTGACTGCTCAACTTCTTCAAGGTGCTGGTGCAGCGCCATTTTTCACTCTTGGTGTTACGTACATCGATGAAAATGTCTCGAAAAAAATGTCGTCCGTATATTTGGGTAAAAAAGAAAAAAAAAAAAAAACTAATTAAAATTTTTTTTTGGGATTAAACGTTTTTTTTTTTCATGCCAATAAATATTGCCAGGTATTTATTACACGATGGCTGTGATCGGTCCTGCAATGGGCTACGTCATTGGTGGAGAATTGTTAAAAATCTACATCGATTTTCCTGTCGTCGATCCTAGCTCGTAAGTACGAAATTTTTTTCCCAATATTTTCTGGCAATAATTTTGGAAAATAATTTTTTTTCGCCGTCCCCAAAAAAATACAAAAGGCAGAAAAAATGTGCGGAACGTTCGGAAAGAATGAAAATGAAAAAAATAAATAAATAGGAAAAAAAAAAAAAATATTTTGATTGGATGAAAATTTTGATAAAATTTTGACTCCTCGATCTTTTTTTAATTGAAAAAAATGAAAAATTCTTCTTAAAGGGCCTTGAATAATTGAATGAGCCTTAATTATCCGGACTAATCACACACACTCGTGTCTCGTGGTTCAGGTAATACGAAGCAGATGCTACGACATGGATGCATCGTCGTTGCTCCTGTAAAAGCCGCACAAGCACTGGCCGGCCTGTGTGCCGGTGGTGTCTCTCGCCAGGTTGGAAACTTTATTAAATTCTAGGCAGGATTTATCGAGGTTGTTGGCAGAGGTTGGGCTATTCCACGCTCTTCTTGCATTCCGCATGATTCAGCCTCATACCTGGTGTCCAAAAAGTTGCCCGGTTTCGTCTCCCCAAAATCCTTGATCTTGTCCCAACGAACAAAATTAAATAAAAAAAAATTTGTCGTGGAAAAAAAAAAATTTCGATAAAAAAATTTTTTTCACCATTTTTGCCAAAATTCGTGGGTTGAGATAATTGGAAATATTTTGAAAATTAAAAAAAAATGGAATTTTTTGGTTTTTGAAACTTTTCAGCCACCTAAATAATTTTTTGGATTTTTTTTTTTAAACACGTATTTCAAACGCTGCTATTTAACTATCTCACATGCATCGAGGCAGCGAGGGAGGGAGGGAGGGAGAGAGAGACATAGATGGTGGAAATTGCAGTCTGCATGTACAGGCAATGATTCACCCTGTGGTGTAGTGAAAATCGATTTCCGCTGGTTAATGAATCTTAGCGACCTCTGACACAGATAGATCGAGTTTAAATCCCGGTGGAAAGTTGCCCAAGTGGATTTTGGTTAAAGGGGAAGGCCTCGTAAATTTGGGTCTCTGGTTCCTCGACATGGAGCTTACACCACGATCTTCAGAAAATCGTCATTTCTCTAAAAAGTCCCATAATTCATAAAAAAAAAATTAATTTAATTCATTTCATTTTTATTTTGATTTTAAATTGTATTTTTAAATTTTATTTTCAATTTTATATTCAATTTTATTTTATATTTTATTTTCAATTTTATTTTTCCATTTTATTTTTTTATTTTATTTTTCAATTTTATTTTTAATTTTATTTTTTAATAGTCTTTTGAGCGCTTAATATTAATTTTCAGAATTGGTTTGACGCCGGACTCGAACGTTTGGATCGGTGCCTGGTGGATCGGATTTCTCGCGGCGGCTATTATTTGCTTCGCGATCGCGATTCCGCTTCTGGCGTTTCCCGCCATTTTGCCTGGTACGTAGCGATTTTTTTTTCTTTTTTTTTTTTTTTTTTTAAAAAAAAAAAAAAAAAAAAAAAAAATTATTCAATTGTTGGTATATTTCGAAGACTTATATATTTTTTTTTTTTTTACTCCACAAAGGCTCCGAAGAATTAGCGAAAGACAGAATATCCGAAGCCCATAAAGGAACTTCCGGTTCGTCGAGCGTAACCGGAGAAGCATTTTCAAAAATTCGTCAAATGCCCAATGAATTTGCTCAACTATTAAAAAACCCGGCGTTTTTTATGCTCAACCTCGCCGGCGCTAGCGATGGATTTTTGATTGCTGGCTTTGCTTCGTTCTTGCCAAAATTGATTGAAAATCAATTTTCCGTCACCGCCAGTTCCGCAGCCCTCCTCATAGGTCAGTAGCGATCTCTTTTTTCCATTTTTTTTGCCTCCCGAGAAGTCGAAAGAAAATAAATTGCCGCAAAAATGAGGAAAAAAAAAAAAAAATTCCGTAAAAAATGTCGAGACGTAATTTTAAGACTCGATTCAATTTTTTTGCACTTGGATTTTCATACAGGAGCAGTGACTGTACCAGCAGGAGGAGGGGGAACTTTTTTGGGCGGTTATTTGGTCAAGCGTTGGAAATTGTCATGTTCAGGGATTTTGAAATTTTGTCTCCTGGCGACTGCGGCGTGTGTCCTATTCACTTTGTGCTTTGCCCTCAATTGTCCAAATCTGGAGTTTGCTGGACTAAATGTGCCATACCAATCGATCGAAAGGTGAGGCAATGAAAAGTAAAAATTGGAGTCTCCCCGGAGACCAAAAACACGAGAAGAAAAAATTTTCATGAAATGTTCATTTTTTTCATGAAATTTTTATTTCTTTCTCGATTTTTTAATTTTTTTCATGAAATTTTCATTTTTTTCATGAATTTTTTATTTTTTTGGCATGAAATTTTTCATGAGATTAAAATTCGATATAATAAAATCATTTATATTTCGATTATTCGTAATTTTTAACGATTAATTTAGCAATAACTCGATTTCAGAGGAGCTCCGAATCTCGAGAGTACCTGTAACAAAGCCTGTGGCTGTTTCAATGTAGATTTTGATCCAATTTGTGGAGCTGATGGAATTACCTATTATTCGCCATGTCACGCTGGCTGTCATACGGCCAGAACGATCAACGATGTCACTGTGAGTATTTTCATCTCTCGGTATCAAGCTTATCGACAGCCAAAAAATCGTCGTCTCACTGAATATTGAAATTCTTCCAAATCCGTCGTCAAACGAAATTGCTATGAATAAAAAACTCATTAAATAATACGGAAAAAAGAAATGACATTCGCCAAACATTCATTCGAATCGACTTATCACGTGAAAATAAAAAGTTGTGCAGAGCCAGAATATCTTTTTTTCTTTTTTTTTTTTAAATTTTATCAAATAACAATAATAAAAATTAATTCTTGTCCCTATTTTGTAAATTCTAATATTAATCATATTTATATTTGATTTTCAAATGCAATTCGCCAATAATTATTAATAATTAACAATTTTTTAATAATTGAATAGAAATTTAATTATTAAATAAAATAAAATAAAATATAATAAAAATTAAAATAATGATAAAATAAAAATGAATATCAAAAAAAAAATAATAATTTTTTATTATTTATTATTTTTTTAATAGGCGGGAAAAAATGGTACAATTATTGTTTACAGGTGTACGAAGAATGCAGTTGCATTGATGCTGCACCGTTGAACACAACGAGTGACTCGGAGTCCGAAGGAAACGTGATAATATCTTACGAGGCGATAAATACGACTTGTCCGAGTGGCTGTGGCCACTTGTGGCTTTTCGCCGTCCTCACCTGTGGAATTATGTTCATGACGTTCTTATGCACGATGCCGGCACTCTCGTCAACCCTTAGGGTTGTCAGAGACGAACAGAGGTCATTTGCTCTTGGTATACAATGGATTAAAGTTCGCATTTTGGGCACCATACCCGCTCCTATTATTTTTGGCGCTCTTATTGATGACACGTGCGTCCTTTGGCACGAAAGTTGCGAAGAAGGCCGAGGCGCGTGTCTCGTCTATGATAATTTGTACATGAGCCGGTAAGTCGCTTGTTCATTTATTTATTGATAAATTAATTATTTTATTTTTATTTTAGTATTTTTTTTTAATTTAAAAAAAATTAAGAATGAGAAAATTTCTACGGCCACGAGTTGGCTGATTAACCTTTTTCTTGTTGCATTTTTTTTGTTTCCCAAACAGGTACATGCTGGCTCTCGCATTTATCGGCAAAGCGGCGACCCTTCTCTTTTTTTTTATGGCCTGGTGGTTCTACATTCCCCCTTCAGCGGATAAAACGTCGATAGTTCAGCCTCAGCAGCCGGTACAGCCGATCCCGACCATTGCCACTGCCGATAACTCACTTCCCCCTCCCGAGTCTCTCTCGAATCAACAGCTGCGCGCGCATCCAACGATCGTTGGACTTGCGTACAAATAAATGATAACATAACCTCTTCGGAAAAGTAAAACTTGTCATCCTTTGTCATTATCGTCTTGGGTCTTGATTTTGATGCACTTTTTATTTACCATATTAGACTGAATACATCGAAGCCTTGCTAGTATTCTTATCGCGATTTTTATACTTTTTCTAATGTCGAATTCTATTCCGTTCGCATCGAAGAAAAAGCCTTTCGAGTCTTTGAATATGTGTACATTAGTGGAACTAAATAAATGCTGAACGTTTTGATTACCGCCCTTGCAATTTTCTTCTTTATCAGCCGTCGGTTGGTGCACTAGTTTTTTTTATCATTTGCTAAAATTTTCGCTACTTTTTTACTCCGTCGCTTACTCCAAGAACTTAAACTAAAAAATTCGCTCATCTTTTACTCTATCGAACTCGAAGATACTTCGTTTGTTCTTACTTTTATTTTTTTTCTGATAAAAATGCAACTAGAAGGCACGGCTTGACCTTGTAGCATCAGAAAAATATGAAAGAATAATAATTCAGACTTTGGGGATTTATTTAATAAACAAATAACGCATAAAATTTTTTTAAAAAATTGTTTGTGTCAAATATAACAAGTCATTTTTAGAGGTAAGGCCTCTTGGTCTAGGGGTATGATTCCTGCTTTGGGTGCAGGAGGTCCCGGGTTCAAATCCCGGAGGGGCCCGATTTTTTTTTCATTTTTCCGAGTTAAATTTTCATTTAAACAATCTTAATTTTATTTACTTATTTTTATTCATATTACATTTTCTGTTTCGTCGTTAATAAACAAAAATAATAACGTAAGCATCTCATATCGAATAATCGCATCCAAAAATAACGTGCGAGCCCATTTACTATAATGTGAATCTCTTAGAAAAAAAAAACAAATTTTTTTTTTTAAATCGCGCAATGAACGTCGGTTCAGAGTTTTGCAATGAAAGAGGATCCTTGTTTCGATTCAAAAAGTATTGCATTCTTTACTGGCCATACAATGGACGAAATTCTAATTGTTATCTTTTTTTTTTAAGCGATTCTATAATTTCGGTAAATTTCTCAAGACATTTGCTGATTTTTCTCGGACAATTTTCAATAAACTCAATTTGAAGGTGACTTCAGCAAAATTTGTCTGTTTAGAATTTGAATTTCGCGCCAAGAAATGGGAGTTCCATAAGCAAGTGCACGGCGCATGCGCGCTCTCTCCGAGAAAAACAAGATGGCAGTGAGGAGGATGGCGCCTGCGCAGGAGAGGCTCTCCGAAGTGATTTCTGAGTGAGTAAAAACACAGCTGGTTCTGCGATCCCGTGTTGTAACGCGACAAGCGAGAGCTTGCTGCATTTTCATTCGAGGAGTCGTTTTTGTCGTGTTCCCACAAGTATCCGCCAAAGGGAAGAGAACAAAATAGAATCATAGTAAAGTTTTCTTATCGTTATCACGAGGGTTAAATCAGTCGATCGAAAAATTGGCAAGTTTCGTGTTCGGGGGTTGCGGTTACGAAAGTTATACGTTCTGTGTGTTTCTCCTTTTATTTGGTGAGTGAGTGATCGAGATTGTCCGAACGAGAGACTCTCGTTCGGAAATGTTACGGTGTGATTGTGCGGCGGGTGTCAAATGTTATTAAGTGAGTTTTCTCCTCCGGACTCGTGTGAATTTTCTGGATAAACACGCAACTCATTTTTTCTCACGCCACATCGTTCTCGTCAGCCCTAACGCCGCGTATCCTCATCGACGTGAGTATTTTTTCCTTTCTCCTTCCGTAACTGATCGAAGACATTGTTCCTTGATTCGAAAAAAAAACGTTCTCGAGTGCAAGGCACACAATGAAAGTCGAAAAACTCCATTTCTATTTCGAGCACCACGTTTCTCGATAAAACAAAAAATATTTCGAAAAAATAAACTTTCCACGACGCAGCCACGCTGTCGAAATAAAAACACGAGTGTAAATATTCGAGAAAATTTTTCCGAACAGGAATATTTACTAAAAATCGAAAGTACGAGCGCGATCTTCCGGAAAAAAAACATGGACGGAATCGCAGCCACGTTTTTCATCAACGAACTCTAGGAACTCGTTCCCAAACGCGAAGTATCATTTTTCCGGAAAACAGATAAACAGCAAAAATAAAACGATCGGAATTTTTTTACGAAAATTCATTTCTCGTTCGAAAAAATTCGTTTTGTCCAAGAAAAATCGTCGATCGAGTCCAAAAACCAATTTTTTGTGGAAAAAAAGTGGAAATAACAAAAGCACGCGAAAAAATACATTTTCCACGAGATGACGTCACACTGCTCGAATCTCCCGTTTGTCGAAGATACGCGCGTGTACGTATATTTAGCTGCAAAACATCGAGAGACCCGTTATCGAATCTGTCCGTAATAAAGAGTTCGTGAAACTCTGCGAATGATTTTTAAAAATGTCAGAAAATAGAAGAAAACTATGAAAATCGAGTGAAGGACGAAAATCAATTTTTATTTTTTTTTCTGCTTTCGAGAAATTTTAAAAACCTTCGGCCCCGGGAGTTCGAAGATGTTTCTCTACTGAAGGAATTTTCGGCAGGAGTTTTTGACTCGTGTGTGTTCGAGAAGCAGCGGGAGGTCTCTCCCAGAGGTTCTCAAGTCGAATAGAACGCTTTGTTATTTATTAATCGCACTTTTTTCATTTTGTCTCATAAATTCGTGATTTTTTTTTTTTCAAAATGTTTTTTTTTTTTTTTTTTTTTTTTTTTTTTTTTTTTTTTTTTTTTTTTTTTTTTTTTTTTCTTTTTTTTCTTTTTTTTTTTTTTTTTTTTTTTCTTTTTCTATTTTTTTTTTTTTTTTGCATAGGGACCTTGTTTTCTTTGTCTCTCGAGACACACATTACGCTACATCGTCTTTATGGCGAGCCCCAAGGCGTCTTAAGGCTAATACATCGAAGGACGATAAATTTTTCGCCCTCTTTGTTTTCCTCAAGGAACAAATCTTTTTTTAATTTTAATTTTTATCTTTTTATAGATTTTGTAAAGAATTTTATAAAATTTGGTGACAATATTTTTTAGCATCAAATACGATGACACAACTTTTTTTCCATTTTTTGTCTCTATAGTTTTCGAGAAATTTGAGTTTACAATATGCAAAGGATATACCTATATATATCTGAATCCTGTGCTTGGGCATGAAAACTCTCGTGTTCAATAACTCGAAAAATATGCAGAAGTAAAATCTTGGAAAATTTGTCTGCTCGCCAAATTTCATCCTTATTTTATTTTATTTTTTTTTCGTCGACATTGATTTTTTAATCGTTCGCGAAGTTTTTTTATGCAAAAAATCGTATTTTTGTTTATTAATAAAATGACAAAGTATCGAGTCGTCAGGTTCGGAGTTTGGCAAAAAATCGACACAAGAGCAACTGCCACTGCTCGCGCTTTTTTCTTTATTTTTTTTATCGATCTCCATCTGTGCCTCGTACCCCCGCCGACATACCAAAGTCTCAGCTGTCTTCTCCGGTGTTGCTTCGGAAGAGGCTGATGCACCGAGAACGACCCACACCGAGAGGGAAGGGAGACAGACTGCTTACCATCTGTTCGCGTCTGGGTTATCTCTCCTGCTTCTCTCGATTACATTATTCGATCGATAGACTCCTTCTTTCCCTCTCTCTCAAGTCTGACGATTATTGTTGCCCTCAAAAAAAATAACTCTGCTTCTTTCCGATCGTTTTCGTACTGAAACAAATCTTGGCAATAAAACGTCGTCGTGCACTGATTTTCCGACGTATCTTGTCAGACTTTCATTTAATTTATTAGAGAACGGAAAATTAATTCAATGATTTTTTTTTATTTCAAATAAAATGCGAGAATTTGCACTCTGAGTTTTCTCAACGTTCTGGCTCATCGGCATTCGTACGGATCAAAAACGCGAGAGGTACTTTTTGGGGGTAGCGGATTCCGGGCTATCGATTACGATCATTATAAAATCAAAAATTACAAAATTTCCCGGAAAAAAATGATAAAATTGTCAAAAAAAAATTTGAATATTATTTTTTTCTTGTTTTAACGCGATTTCAATACTAATTAAGGTATTGACATTTAAGGAGCACGGATTTGAAGGTCAAGAGGTATATTTCAAGGAAAAAATTTAATGAAAATTATAAAATTAAAAAATTAAATGATAGAAATCAAAAAATCGAAAAAATAATAACGAAAATTCGTTGTTACGATTTACACGAGTATTTCTCTGCAACTCCATCAGTCCGTTTTATTATCGTCATTGAGTAACTCGTTATTAGATTTATAAAAATAACAACAAGATTTATTGTTATTAAATCGGAACGATTACGTTATGGAGGAGATGGAGAGTTGTAGTGGCGCGAGAGAGTGGAGTGGTTGAAAATATTTAGCGCTAGGAGAGCGAGAGTCAGCGATATTACGCGACGATGACGCGCCGTCATTTCGAAATTTTTATTTAGTCACATTGAGGTGGGGGCCCTTAATGCGGCATTGAAAAAAAAAAGGAAACAATCATAAGCACCGAGCTAATCCGAGCAGCACGCGATGCCTAATGAGGAGAAGTCGAAACATCCACGAATATAAAAATTCACAAATACATATACAGGGTATTCCAAAAAAAATGCGATTTTCTTGGGTTCGGAGGTAAAAATGACTCTGAGGGCCAAATGCCTGGGGCTACAAAAATTTCGTTAAGACCTTTTCGGTAGGAAATTTGATTCTCTACAAATTTTGTTCAGTTCATATTTTCTCTATGACGCATCGTTTAGCCAGAAAACGCCTCCAAAGGTTTCAGCTTCATTAACTTAACTAATTAATAACTCGTCCTCCTGGCTTCCGATGAAAAAACTTCATTAGACTTTTCTTCACGAAATTGCCTCACAAAACTAACCTCAAATTTTCAGCCATCACTTTTAGGACACCCTGTATATAATATCCATATTATAGAGACTTGTGTACGTGTATTACAACAGTCACGGGATTGTGCCGCAAGAAACCGATCAACAAACGCAACACTGGAGAAAGTAAACTCGAGACTTTGATCTCCTATATCTATATCGAGTCACACACACACACACACTGGGAAAAAAAGTATACACTCTTTATAATCCTCCTACGCGTTTCTTCGTATCTCCCAACGCGTACGATGCCAATTGTCCAGGCCACGAGGAGTCATCGTCTTTGTCCTCTTTTTGCCATTTAATTGCCTCCGTTTTTAATGGATTATTATTTATTGAGTTAATTTATGGATAGAGTCCAATGCGACAAGGTTGTACAGTTCGGTCTCTTCGCTTTTAGTATTGGGATGAATTTAATGGACAGGCCACGGATCGACCTGGTGCAGAAAACATTTAAACTGTACTATAGACATTTCGCTTCCAAAACTCGGGCCCTGTCTTCATATGTATATAGATAAATTGCGGTAAACCTGACGTAAATTCCTATTTATATATTTACAAGTCTGTACTGCTGCACTATTTTGACTGCCTATGTTTCGCTTGCTCGTATCTATAACGTTGAAAAGTCGTGCACCATTTTTTCAGACATTGAACGGAGGTTAGTAATCTGTGACTTGGCACGTGGCCCGTTCGACTTTCCCCTCCGTCTTAATAGCCCAAATTTTCACCTCTGCCGAATAATCATTTGACTGGAAAAAAGAAAACAACTATTTTTCTTCCAATCTTTTTTTTTTCATCGGTCTTTCTTGTTTTCTGGACTCTCTCACGTCCGGTTTGGATCAATGAGACTCCACAATAGGTACTTGCTTATGAGAGCATTGCTCGAAAAACTCTCGATGCTGAAAATCGATACTGAGACTCGATCAATATCGCCTGACTTTTTATTAATTCATGAAAATTGATAAAAATCAGTAAAAATTAATAAAAACTGATAATAATCGATAGAAATTCGTAAAAATTAATAGATATTAGTAAATAATAATGAAAGTTAATGTAAAATTAATAGAACATCTTAAAAATTGATAAAAATGAATGAAAAATTAATAAAACCTCATTAATAAAAATGAATAATATATAATTAATAAAAATGAATGAAAATTGAAATTTTAATGCAGTCCCTTAATTTCTATGATTCTCGCAATTCTATATTTCTCAACCGTTATTTTCCCAGTGCACATATGCACACGTCTATAATCTCGTGTAGCATGACATACTCATTAGGAAAGGATAATAATAATTGTCGAGTATATCCTTCGGTGCTTGGCGCATTCCCATTCACCGTAATGTTCCACCCATTTGCTCTGCACTACTCACCGTACACTTGAGAACTTGTCGTTCGAATGAAACACGAAAATTCATCAAAAATATTCGAGGCATTTATTTATTTTTTAATTTTTTCCTTATTTTATTTTTTTATCAACAAAAATTGACTTCTCCAAGGAATTCACTTTGATCGGGTTATTATAATCCAGGCCCGCGCACAGCTTTTTTGATTATTTTTTACCGCAGAAAATTTTTTCTCCTTTTTATTAGATTTTTGCAATATTCAGCTGACGCATTCTTCGAAGTTAACACATTAATCGTAAATATTATGGATGAAAAATATATACGACGAATAGTAACCTCGTGGGATACTCAATTTTTCACGAAACAAAATCAAGGTCAAAATCGATCGTGTGTCTATAGACGAGGGTAGAGAAGAATGGAAAAGAATAAATGTGGGGGGGGGGGGAGGAGAAAGAGGAGAAGAAGGAGGAGGATAAGTTTGTTGAAAGTGTTTGGTCGCGAGGACAGGAAAACAGAATTTCTATTGGAGTCTCATGGGAAAGGAATTCCGAGATGGTTTATCGTTGGATTTTTATGTATTTTTTAAAAATTTTGTTTCGAAGGTCTGGTCGTGGTGGCGAGGATTATAAAAAATGGGCACGATCCTGAATGGGATTCGAGAGGAGGATAAATAATTGGAAAATTTTAGCGGAGCTCATTGGCGAGCGAGTGGATTGAAAAACCGTTTTCGGGCTTTTGGTGAAATTTATTTTTCGATATTCACGACAAAATGGCCTCGACCAGCGGACACAAACGAAACGGATCGAGCTCCAGCATGCTCAATCACAAAACCAACGATCCTCTCGGACTCGGTGGCACCGCTTCCCTCATCGGTGGACACAAACGATCCGAAAGCGGTCACAGAAGAACCGAAAGCATTTCCAGTGCTTTTGGGCACAAGAGGACCGAAAGCGGCCACAAACGAAACGGAAGTGGCGGCATCGGCATCGGTCCTGCTGCCGCATTTGGCCATCGAAGGTCAGATCTATTTTTCTTTTTATTTACATTCCCACGTGCGTTCTCGTAACCTTGCCAGCTCACGGTTTCGTTTTTTCTTCTCAACAACAAAAACCAGCCAGACTTTTCCACATATTTTTTTCAACAAATTAATTAATCGAATCAATTAATCAATGGAATTAATTTATTCATTGAATTAGTTATTTAATTAATTTATTCAGGAAAAAAAAGTGGAAAAGTCTGGCTCGTTTAAATTAATTAATTGATTAATTTAAAAAAAACTAAATAATTGAAAAAATAATTAAATAATTAAAAAAATAATTGAATAATTGGAAAAATATTTAAATAATTGAAAAAAAAATCTCGTTCGCTTAGATTAATCAATTACATCCATTAATTAATTAACTAATTAATGAATTTCAAAAAAATAAAAAATTGATTGATTTATGAATTAATTCGAAAAATTGAATTGAATTTAAACGAAATGTAAAAAATTGAAAAATACTCAGATCCGAGTCGGCGAGCAATTATCACACGGGACACAGAAGGAACGAGAGCATGTACGCTATGACCGGATTATATGCCGAAAGCACCGGAGCTGCAGCCACTGGGGAAAATAGCGATCCCCTGCAATCGAGCGAAAGACTCACCCACGATGCAGTTATAAGGTGTCATAGCAGAAACCCAAGTTCCGGCTTGGTCGATCACAGGTAACGTTCATTCCTTATCCCCAGGACGCCCATCTCGTCGCTACGGGTCAATCAATTTTTCATCTTTTTTTCTTTCTCCATCTTACAGAGATTTCATCATCAAATGTCACAGCAGAAATCCCAGTGCGTCAATAGTCGATAGGTAATGTAAATTTTTTAAAAGATTTTTGGACGAAAATTCATTATAATCCCGAGATTTCGACTCTTGGGTCTCTGAGACCCGGGCCAGAGTTTCTTTTTTTCGACCTGCCTGTTTAACCAGTTATGTTTTTAATTCCGTCCCGATAAGAAACGAACAAGATAATTTTCAATTTTATAATTTTTTTTACTATTTTTTTCATCAATCTCGAATTTTTTGTTTTGTTTTTTAAATGTTGAAAAATACAGGACCGAGAAGGAGCGAGCTCAGACGCCACCGATCAATCCAGACTCCAAGGACTGCGGTATATTGAGTTGCAGGCCAGCCTTCATTCAGAGATTCGCCGGTATCAAGGTCCGTTGAAATTAATAAAAATTATAATAAAATGAATAAATAATTAGAATAAAAATAAATATTGTTAGTTTGAAAAATGAATATTGATGTTTTCAGGTTTTTGTGTTTCTCCTATCGTTCCTAGTCACCGTGCAACAAGCTCTCAGCTCCGGTTACATTAATTCTGTGATAACGACGATTGAAAAAAGATTCGAAATTCCATCCAGTCTCTCCGGTCTAATTGCCAGCTCCTACGAAATCGGCAATGTCATAACTGTGATTTTTGTCAGTTATCTCGGCAGTAGAAGACACATTCCGGTCTGGATCGCTATTGGCAAGTTCTCTCATTACATTTTTCTACGAAAACGATTATCAAAAATTCTGTGACTAATGGCCAGAGGCCAAAGAGATATTCCCCATATTTGTGTTTCCGCAAAACATTCGGCGCTTATCAGCGACAACAAATGCTCATGAAAAATTCTTACGAAATACTCCAACTCGTAAACGGTTTTTTCATCTTTTCATTCCATTTTATTTTCTCCCCTGAAAAAAAACGACAGAATTTTATTTTATTTTATTTTTTTAATTTTTAATTGAATTTTTTATTAAATTTTGCATTTTTCAGGGGCCGTAATAATGGGGTTGGGATCGATGATTTTTATGGTGCCCCATTTCACGGCTGAACAAAATTTGACAACTTCCTCTAATAATTCGAGCGCGGACAATATTTGTCGAGGCGTTTCGTTGCGCGAACAGGACATGGGGCTTGGTGAGAAAAAAAACAAAAAAAACATCGCTTTTCGCTCAAATTCTCGATGGAAATTTTTTTTTAGTTTTTTCAATTTATTTATTTATTTTTTCTTTATTACTCGAAGGTCGTCTGTCTTCTGGACTCTCGTCGCCACCCCTGGCGCCTCACAACAATCTCCGGGGTGACAATTGCATCCAAGGATCTCCATCGACCGCTGGCCCCGTCATGCTTTTCGTACTTGCTCAACTTTTACTCGGTTGTGGCGGTTCTCCGCTTTTTACACTCGGCACGACTTACATCGATGATCACGTCAGACCCGAAAGCGCATCGCTCTATATCGGTAAAATAAACGAAATAATAAATTTGAAAAAAAATCTACTTCATATCCCGGAGAGTTTTAAAATTATTAAAAAATTTAGTGAAAAAGTTTAAATATTAAAAAAAAATTGAAACTTTTTGAAAAATTTCTTTTTGTCGGCCGTAAAAATCAATCTTTTTTTTTTTTAATCAACTTGGCTCGTAAACCATTTTGCGTGTAAAATAAAGTGAAAATAAAAAATTCTATTTTTGTAAGATTTCTATTTTTTTTTAATAAAAATTGAATTTTCTCGTTACAGGCTGCATGTACAGCATGGCCGCGTTCGGTCCGGTTCTTGGATTCCTCCTAGGAGCTTATCTCCTCTCCTTTCATATGGATTCGTTCTCTTCTTCGATCATAAGCATCGGTAAGTGACTTTGAGGGGTCTACGAGACCCGTGGGTATAAGAGGGATAACCAAAAAGTAGATACACGTTGTTATCAGGGTCTCTTAATATTAATAAAAATATAAAAGTCAGATTTTCTTCTCTGGGGAAGTGGAAACGACGTGTAATTTATATTTTCACCTTTAAATATTCAGTCTCTCCAGATAAAACGTGTACGATGATTTTTACCGAAGAAAAAATCGATGGATCGCCTCGAGGGACGAAAAATTCGAGAAAAAGCGAAAAATTGAAATTTGAAGAACGAAATTTCTTTGATTTTAGATCCGGGCGATCATCGATGGGTCGGAATGTGGTGGGGAGGTTTTCTCTTGTGCGGTTTGCTGCTGATTCTCGTGGCGATCCCATTTTTCAGTTTTCCAAAAACTTTGCAGCGTGAAAAAGAGAAAATCAAAATAATAGAAAAAAGTAAGCCTCAGCCAATCGCGGCCAAGGATAAAGATCCTTCGAAGGATCCTAAGAAGCAGGAAGCCGAGAAGAATAATGACAGTGGTTACGGGAAGGACATAAAAGGTACGGGCTCATTTGCCCCGAAAAAAAAAAAAAAAAACAAAAAAAAATCGATTTTCTCGATTTTTCATGGAAAATTACCCGAAAATTCAATTTTTTTATTTTTAAAAATTTTTTTTTTGAAATTCTAGACATTCCCCGGGACATGTGGCGCCTCGTCTGCAATCCCGTGTACGTCGTCACGTGCTTAGGCGCTTGTATGGAGCTCGTAATAGTCTCAGGCTTCGTCGTATTTTTGCCTAAATATTTGGAGACTCAATTCAGTCTGGGGAAAAGTCAAGCAAGTATTTTTACCGGATCGATCGCCATCCCCGGAGCCTGTATTGGAATATTTTTCGGCGGATGTTTGCTCAAACGTTTGGAGCTTCGGCCCAAAGGAGCTGTACAGTTTGTTCTCGTTTCGAACATTATTTGTTTGACGTGTTACGGTCTCTTGTTTTTTCTTGGCTGTGACAATGTCAAAATGGCGGGGACGACTATTCCGTATTTTAATAGCACCGGGCCCGGCGGAGTCGGCAGCAATCTCGCAGCCACTGCCGCCAAAGGCACCGAACCTTTTCAAGTTAATCTCACTGCCGCCTGCAATTTTGGCTGCGAATGTCGCATGAACGACGTCGAGCCTGTTTGTGGCAACAACGGCCTTACCTACTTCAGTCCTTGTCACGCCGGATGCACCGCCTTTAGCTCCAAATCGAATTTCACCAATTGCGCCTGTGAGTTTAATTTTTTCCTCAACCAAATTTTCCCAAAAATCAATTTTTTATCAATTAAACATTTTTTTTATATTTTTTTCTAGGTATCCATGGAAATCTCACGATGCTGCCTCACGCGGCATCCGAATTCGCCGAAGTTACCGTTGTCCCGGTCGCCACTGCCGGGCCATGCATCTCTCCTTGTCGAACCATTTTTCCTTTCCTCATTCTTTTATTCTTCATGACCTTCATCGTCGCTGTCACACAAATGCCTTTGCTCATGATCGTTTTACGGTGAGTCGCATGAGCCTCTAGTTTCCGATGTTGAAATGCAACGAAATTACATTTTTTCTTCAACGAGGTTCATTATTTTAATGCAGGATTTAATTGTGATGATTAGAGGATCGATTTTTCCTTCAAAAAAAATATTTTGGCTCGATAAATTAGGATCATTTCAAAAATTGAATAATTGGTCGATAAAAATTCAATTGTGACGACAAATCGATCGATTTTTCGGCCCAGAAAAATATATTGGCTCAGAAACTTCGGGACCATCTTAAAAATAAACCGAATGATGAATAAAAATCGATGATTTTCGTTGCATTTTGACGTCGCAAACTTCGGCATCGCTGAGTTGGATTTTTTATTATTTTGTGATCAGATACGTTCAAGGACGTCGAGCCTTAAATCACAAACGAAAAGAAAATCCAATTGTTTTTTCAAAATAAATTTCATTCAATTCAAACGGAGGACATTTTTTTTCTGCAGTTCCGTCTCCGAGGAAGAAAGATCGTTTGCTCTGGGAATGCAGTTTGTCATCTTCAGGCTTTTCGGTTACATACCGGCACCTATTCTTTTTGGTAATCTCATCGACTCTACTTGTTTGCTGTGGAAGAGCACGTGTGGCGAAAAAGGTGGACGGTGTTTGCTCTACGACATCGAACAATTTAGATACAGGTCAGATTTCTACAAAATAAAAATTCATTTCCCATACGATAAAAAATCATTTTCTTTGAATATTTTTTCTAAATAAAATTCAATTTAAAATCAAATTTCTACAATAACATTTCATTTCAAATCAGATCGCTAAAATAAAATCCAATTCAAAATCAAATTTCTAAAATAAAATTGGATTTCAAATAAAATCGGATTTCGAGTCAAATTGAATTAAAAATAAACTAAAATTTTAAATAAATTGAATTTTTAATACTTTTTGGAAAAAAAATAAAATTCTTTCAAAAAAATTGAATTTAAGATAAAATTTCGTCCAATTGTTTTCTGATATTTGTGGATTTGGACGTTTCAGATACGTGGGACTTTGCGCTGGCATTAAACTCCTGGCTCTCGCTTTGTTCCTCGTCGATTGGTGGCTCGTGAGAAGGCGAAAGCAAATGGACGAGATGCCGGTCCAGTTGACGGTCAATGAATTGGTTGGCTCGATCATCAGTCTCGACAAACGTTCGTTCTTCAAAAAATAATAAAATTTCACAATTAATTGTTGAAAAAAAAAACAAAGAACAAAAATTGAGCGTAAAATAATGAGAAAAAAATTAATAATTTTTTATCGTTTATAGTTTTTGAGGAGCGAACGACTCCTCACGAAGTGGAGAACGCGACGACCCCGAGTTCGGCGTTCCAAACTCCATCGTCAATATCGTCGCCGACCGAGCCAACGAAATCAACGAATCTCGGGGAAATAGAATCGCTCCAAAGAACTCAAGACTCGACAACGATAGAGTCCAAATCGAATGCCGATATATCAGACACAAGGCAAAATTGTGAGCCGACTGATGTCGATCCGGTTGTCGACGTGAGACCAAAACAATCCAACGATCAATCCCGCAATCATGATCGCGATATTGCGACTTGATTGCCAAAGCGACCTTAATAATAAAGCCTCGAATATCAGTTTAATATTTCGATTATTAAAAAAATAGAGAGGGGGAGAAAAAAACGAGGAATTTCGTTGTCGAGGCAACAAGCTTTTCGCTGAACTACTCAATTTTGGCAAAATCCACTTTTTATTAATTCTTTTTTTTTCTACACCCTTCTCGTTTTGTCCGTACGCCAACTTAAGGATGTTTTACACTTAATTTTTCATTAACATTTTTCAACATTTTCTCGTTTGCCCAGAATTTATTTTCTTTGGAAATTCTCACGATTTTACAAATTTTTCCGAATTTGCAAATTTATGAATTCATTAATTCTTAATATATTAATGATTGATAAATTTTTAATTAATTAATTGGTAAATTGAATCAAATTAATTTGAAATTAAAATAAAATAAAATAAAACTTGGTATTAATTAAAAACGGCGATGGTCATAACATCAAAATGGTAAAGATTGTTGTGAAAATTGTATGATGATTGCATGAATAAGAACAAAACCGTGAAAAACATCCTTAAAGGTAAATTTAACCAGCACGCCGAATTTCGATTGTAAATAATAAGAAAAAACAAACAACAAGAACAAAACAAAACGAAAGACAAGAAAATAACACAAAAGATAAAAAAAGAAAGAAGAAATTCCTGCCTTAAGAAACATAAGACTAGAAACTCGATAATAGAATAAATAATTAATCAATATTGTTAATATTTGTCGCTGCGGTTTAACAATCGCACTGGCAAATATTGTCTCGAACGGATCGTCAACTATTGTTACGAGAGATGAAGTTTTTTCGTTTATTTTCGCTCGCGAGACGCTCGCGCCTCAACCTCGTGACAATTTTAGCAGTCAATATGTAGGATAGTCGTAGAAAATAGTGGAAGATTATCGTCTTAAGATGATCGAAGGGAAAAGGAAAATTCGGAAAATTTATGAAGCAATTTTCACAAAAAAACTCAAAAAAATCGAAACAAAATTTTTTTTTCATACTTTCCCACGCCATCGATCCGTCGATTCGTCATTCCTCCAGATTCACTTCGAACAAACTCCCAAAAACGGTGCAAAACCATTTTATTTCTTTTTTACGTGAAAAAAAAAAAAAAAAACGCGATTTTTTGAGTTTGCCTTGAAAATTGCTCCGTAATAAGTTTTTCCTTCTCATACGATGAATTTTTACTTTTGCCGAGCCTTCGGGCGCCGCATGAAACGAGAAAATAGTCAATATTGTCAACGTCTCGATTAACATTAGAATTAATGGCGAGAAATGGAAAAAGGGAAATTCAAGGGAAGGGAAGAAAGAAAGAAAGGAAATTGTATAGCGTACCTGAAAAGCCTCTCTCGCCAAAGCGCCACTAACGAAACTCCGCGTTTTCGTCGTCGCAGCAACGAGAGAGAAAAAAAAGGGGAGGGAGATAAAACCGACGGATTAAAAGAAAATATATTTAGAAGAAAATCCTCAGGATCGTGAAACAAAAAAAAACACATTAAAGTCGAAGAAACAATTACGGAGGTGTAGAAATTCCACGAACTTCTCGTTTCGCTGAACTTTTCCGTTTTTTTCTTTCTTTTTTTCATTTCTTCGTTCTCGATCGAGTCATCTTCCGCGAATTGTCTTTTCCACATACTCGTTCGTAACCGAAAATCTCATTTATTTCCCATTTTTTCGAACGGCCATAATTTTTTATGGAGATTATTAATTATCGACTCGTTAATCCAAATTTATCGTTTTTTTTAAAGAATTATTACGATTTTTTATTTCTTTATTAATCGCCAACATTTTCGCAATCATTGTCGACGACAAAGAGTTACGAAACGTTGATTTTTTTCAGAAAAAAAGAAATAATCATTTTTCTCCTTTTTATTACGCGCATGGAAAAGTTCAAACGTATTTTTTCCGAGATTTTTTTTTGCATTCTAAGGGACGTACTTAATTGTGATATAGACGCGATGGAACGATGATGAAAATACGTGAAAGGTGGAGTTCAGGTTATTTGGAGAAAGATCAAAGGACGTCGTTGTCTCGAGCGATTGGAAAAATAATGAAAAAGTGCTGTGAAATAATTTAACTGAGAACCATGAGGAGAGAGAAAAATGTTGGAATTCTAAACACAAGCGATTAATCAAATGCATTTAAACATTTGGTCAAAATGAAATATAAATCGATGCGACGCGTGAACAAGACACGCTGCTTTTCAATTGCTATTTCGAGCGTATCACATCGACGAGTCGTTCCGGGAGAGAGCGACCAAAAATGAAAAAAAAAAACAAAAAAAAAACATGAAAAATACTCCAGCCCATATTTTCAGTTCCTTGCCAGTTTTTCTTTGGCTCGATTTCTCAGCCTCGACGCGGAAGCTCGATCGGCTGGAAATCGAGAAGAAAAAAAAAAAAACATTTCAAAAATTTTACAATTCTGGATAAAAATTCATTTTTCCAGACCAATGATGAATTTTTTCCGACAAATATCATTCGCTGCTCACAGCAACTCAATTATTAAAATTAAAAAAAAAAATTAAAAATTGAAAAACACGCAATTTTGTTGAACGAACAAAAGTCGTAACATAAAATCGCTAAAAAAATATTTTCGGAGAGCCAGGACGACGATTCTCTCCAACAGTTTTAAGGCTCGTATAATACTTGACATATCGAGAATTGCTGTATCGCAAATGCTTGAATTTACCACTTTTTAAGGCACCGATTGTACGTAACCAACACACAAACACGATAAAAAGATAAAAGAAATCTTTAGTCAAGGTTAAATAATGGCTTTTGCTCGGTCCAATGACACTCTTTAATTTTCACAATAATAGTGAGTCAACTTGGGATAAAAATTGCGAGAATGAACGAGCGAAAAAAAATCGTGATGATAGATTTTCGTAATTTTTTTTTTTTTTTTTTTAATTTCTTTAAAAAAAAAACGAAAACAAAAATCCGCGAAATCGTTCGCCAAACTCTTGGGCCGAGGAAACGTGCTCCAGATCCGCAAACAATTAACTGGTTACAATTACGAAGCAAAAAAAAAAATTCCAATTTTTTTTTCGTACTCGAACGATCCCCCATGAAAATAAATGTTTTTATTACCAAGCGCCCATCGTAAACTCGGTGTTGGTTAAAGTCTCGGAGGCTCAAACAAACCAACACATTCCTGTCCGACTAATCGGGATTTAAAGGAAAATAATAAATGATTGTAAGGAATAAGTATAATATTAATTAATTATTAGGATCGATAAGGAGAGACGAATTAAATGGATTATGGCGAAAAGGTTTTGAGATGAAAAAAATCGTGTTAAAAGGATTAAATGTTATGTAAATACGAATATATATTATATTAATGAATTAGTTATTCCGATACCGTAAACCGCTTATAGATTTAATGTATTTTTTTTAGGGACCATCAAATATAAACTGCAAAAAAACAAAAATATATATTAAAAATATATAATAAGAGAAATAATGAATAACAAGGAGAGTGGGCGACAACACTTCTCTCTCTGTATTTCCATTCCTCAACAGTTCGATGGGGAAAATTAATTTTCCGTATTTATAGGCGCTCGGGAATGGTGATCGGAATATCGTGAGAAGCAATACGGAATGTGAGTCTAAACTAGAGAAAAATATACAAACGGGAATTCAAGGTGGTGAGATTTTAATGGATTTTGTTTTTTTTAACCATGTTTGCCATCAGTTTTGTCAATTAATCCTCATCGCCTGGGAAAGTTAATTAAAGATTTGACGAAGATTTGATAAATGTTTCATTCTCGATCCGTTATTTCCGGCGACATATTTTTTTTTTTTCTTTTTTAAATTTTTTTTTTTTTTTTTTTTTGTTTTTTTTTTTTTTTTTTTTTTTTTTTTTTTTTTTTTTTTTTTTACTGCTTATTTTATTTTCTCCATATTTTACGCTTTTTTCGCATTTATCAAGATAGCGCTGCATTTTTTAACAAGTAAATCAGTGAAAAATAAAAAAATGTCTGAATTCCAAATTTTTACGAGCTCCAAATAGTGCAAAAGTGGATTTTTGAATATTTTTCATTAATAATCGGTTTTCAAAGTATTCGATGGCTTAATTTTTTCAGGCCAAACTCTGTTGAGCTTACGTTAATCCTTATTCTCAGTTGTCAACTTAACATGCCACATTGTTATGCCCAAACTAATCGCAACGTTCGACCGAGTCTCGTGAATAATTCGCAACGAATTTTTTTTTTTTTTTTTTTTTTTTTTTTTTTTTTTTTTTTTTTTTTTTTTTTTTTTTTTTTTTTTTTTTTTTTTTTATTTTAATAAAAAAATAATAACTACATTTCAGCCT